>OMOA01132527.1:0-15196 GCA_900303235.1 Arctogadus glacialis
CTGCCTCCGGCCGGTCGTCTGTGGCCCTTCCTCTTGGGGCTGCTGCTGCCGTGGGACCCTGAGCTCACCGAGTGTTCCGAGGCGGAGGACTGCTCCTCGCTCTCCAAGGCGGAGCTGTTGCTTCTGTAGCCGTCCTCCCGCTTGCATTTCGGCAGCAGCACGTCCTTCTTCCCTCGCCGCGAGCGGCCGGCGGCGGCGGCGTTGTCGTCCTTCTCGTCGTCCGAAGCCGATTGAGAGGAGGCCTCTTCCTGACTGCTAATGGGTTCCGGTTTGGTTTTCCCACGAGACTCCCTTTGAGGTGGCTTTGAGGACTTTGAGGAGCCCGACTTTGCACTGATCTCCTTGGAGTTCCTATTCGTCTTGGCCGACTGATCTTTGTCTCCGTCTTCCGAGTCCGAGGTGTCCGAGGTGCGCCTCCTCTTAGAAGAAAACTTGCGCACGAGGGGTGAGTCTTCAGCGGAGGTGGCGCTGATCCTACCGTTTCTTTGTTTCACACGATCCTTGGAGGCAAAGTCTTCTGCAGACTCCTCACTAATGTTTTTCTTTTTGGGCAGGGCTCGGGTGCGTGGCCGCTTTTCCAGCTCCTCTTCAGAAGTTTTGTCCGAGGAACCGGCAGAGCGATTCCTCCTCTGCCTTTTCCTGGGTTTGTATTCCTGCTCGGAGCTCTCTGAATGGGAGGTGCCATGCGATCGTTTGGATTTACTTTTGTGCCTCTGCGTCTTTTTACGGCCTTCATCCGAGTAATTGCTTCCGGCGTCCTCCTCCTCCTCCTCCTCCTCCTCCTCTGATTCTGGTTCCCTCCGGTGCTCCCTCCGTCCTTTGGGAGTGTCGCTGAGATCCTCGGACTCAGCGTTGTCCCGTTTTAGGGCTGAGGCCAGCGGCACTTTATGGCGCTGGGACGTTGCTTTGACCTTCCCGCCGGATTTGTCCCCTTGGTCCTCCCTTGCCGCTCGTCTCCCATTTTCCTGAGACGGGTTCTTCTCTGGAACGTAGTCCTCGTCTTCAGAGTCAGAGTCCACAGCGGGCCTGCGTCGCACCGGCCTGCTCTTAGTATCCGCTACCTCGTCCTCCTCGCTTGCAACCGGAGTGACCTTACTTCTCCTGGCTGATGCTGCCGCATTGACCTTGGAAGGCGTCCGAGACAAGGCCGCCACTGCTTTGGACTCTTCCTCCTCACTGGAACCCTCATCCGGCTGGTCAGAATCACTGTCGGCCTTCTGAGGTTTTGCACTGTGACCGTTTACTTGGGATGAGTCTTCTGGAAATTGCAACAGAAAGAGGTTTTCATCAGGAAAAAAGGAACTCAAAATGATGGTCTAAAAATGGTCATGGGTCAGGATCATGGAGACGGTTCATTCTTACCTCTCCCTTCTGTCCTGGATGCTTGCTTCTTTGCCTTGTGTTTACTGGGACTGTCGTCCCCATTCTGCTGAGGTTTTGGGGACGCGCTGGCGTCGCTCTCCTCGTCCTTGGAGTCGGCCGTCGACTCCTCTTTGGTTTGAGAAGCTGACAAACAAAAACAACAGTCAGCATTCAGACAACTCACAGCATCTTTGCTCCCACATTGGTGGCCCACCAATGTGCTAAGCCTATTTTGCAACCTCATAAAAAGGGAACCTCTATCATAGTGACAAAGCAGTATGAACACACTTGTGGAGAGCGACTTTGGTGTTGACGCAGGCCTGTTAAAACGACCTCCTACCCTGTGCAGAGGATACGTCCTCAGAGTCAGAGTCGCTCTGGATGACGGCGGTGCGCTTGCTGATCCGGGGGGTCTGTCGCAGGCGGCTACCACTGCTCCTCTTCTGCTTTTTCGCCTCCTTCTCCTCCTCTTCGTAGTCCTCGTCTGAGGCGTCCAGGAGCTTCATCTTGTTGATGGCAGCACGGGCCGTCTTTCTCTTCAGAAAACGGTGGCCTGCATGATCCCCCAGCTCCTCCTCCTCTTCTTCCTCGTCCTGGGACGACGCTTGGCTGTCGTCGTCATGCCGACGGGACTTTTCCCGGCGAGATGACCTGGCAGCGTGGCCGTTCATAGGAGTCCTGGCTGCTGGGAGAAAAGAGACGTACAGTTAAAGTTGATCGAGAGGAAATGGAACCCAGGCTTTTGCTTGACTTTTTAAGCGTGGTTTGTAATGTTTTTAAATTAAATTTACATCCAAACAGCAGTCCAAAAAGAAATGTAGTATGCATCTTGCAGGATTGTAATAAAACCCGCCCAATCAGAGGAATGATGATTGGATGGCTTATCCCTCTGTCTACCTGCGTACTCATTGTGCTTGACCGGAGTCTACCACAACGCTAGGCAGACGTATTGCCAAGCTAGCAAGCTTGCTCCTATTGCTAAGCTAGTGAGCTCAGCAATAGAGGAGGGGCTTTCTAGGCAGGTCTGAAGGTAAGGCTGGGAATTTTTCAGTTTGATCCTTTCGAAATATAGCTTACTCTGGATGGTTTCTCATAATTGCCTATCCTAGCTTTAATATTTCCGTCATTTTGATCAATGTATAATACTGAGGCCTGTTCATGAATGATCTGAGTAACAGTCTTTATTTACCTGGTCTTCTTCGGTCGGGGGCAGTGCTGGTCCTGGTCAAACGTGTACTCTTGCTGGTCTTTGACCTGCTGGGATAGCGGCGACGGGAGGAGTTGGACGACGCCACCCTGTCGCCATCTTCACTCTCCTCGGGTTCACTGGAGAAGGCGGCTTCCTCTTCCTCCTCCTCCTCCTCCTCCTCCTCACTCTCGCTATCTGCAACTGACCATGAATGAAACCGTATAGGTTTATCAATGTGGTTGTTTAGGGACAATCAGCAAGACACTCATTGAGATCGATAGGAGGCATTCATCCACACCAGTTTGACCTATGATATTGAGCAAAGTGAAGCAGTTCACCTCCTATAGGCGGCCTAGTAGGGCTGGGCGATTAACCGAATTTCGATTTTGCGTCAAACTATCACAAAATTATTATTTATTTATTTTTGAAATGTTTTATAGAGAGTACAGAACAGCTGGATACATATATGTACATTATTTTAGATTTTATTATTTTCTTTTGGATCATTTTGTGTTTTATTTTAAGGGGAAATTTCAAAGTTGTCAGTTACAAAGTGTTTTTGACAGAGACATGCTGAATAAATACATCATGTTTTCAAACTCAAAAAATAATCGTTTGAATAATCGTGATTTCAATATTGACCAAAATAATCGTGATTATGATTTTTTTCCATAATTGAGCAGCCCTACGGCCTAGTATATAGAATTGACTATCATTTGTACCTCGTTTCCTGGTGGGGATCCTTCTGTCGCGCGCCTTCCCCCTGGTCTCCCTCTGGCGTCTGGTTGACCCAGGTCGCTTCTCCTCCTCTGACTCACTTTCAGAGGCTGAGGCAGAAACATATTACATGAAGATACAAGTACAAAAGAAAACTATTCCATATTATTACATACATTATTATTGTTATTATAGTAGCCCATTCAAAGAAATAAAATATTCAAGAAGAACATCTTTCTCTCCTGTATCGTTGCTACACCACAGGTCTAGGATGTACACAGATCCACGTATGTTCGTCGTGTGGTCTGTTAAGACGCGGGCTTGGTTCCCACCTGGTGACGAAGACGCTGCTTTGGAGTCCGAGGACGAGTTGCGGCTCCGCCTCCTTGTCCTCTCCGGAGCCGACACTTTGGTTGAGGTAGGTTTGGTCACAGACATCGACTCCACTTTTTCCTGAGTTTTCACGGCAGCCCTCTTCTGACTGCAAAGAGATTAGAGGACTTTTAATTGCGGGACATGGACTCGAACAAAAGCAGCATATGTAAATCAATAGACTTCAGAGCCCGCTATGCCGTATTTATGCCTTTGCCTCATCAACGTTGGCTTTTCTGCCATTAATAACGGACAAGGAGATGGTCCGTTACTTGGCGTGTCTGATTAAAGAACAGTGATGTTGAGCCTCAGCTTCATCAACGCCAGCCTTATCTATAGAAGGCCATGCGCTAGGCCTTGGCCTGTCCTATGCACGGCCTGAATTGTGAATGGAAGTGGTCTGCTGCTACAGACCTGTTGGAGGCGCCGACGCCCGATGGCTCTCCCTGCTGCATCTTCTTCCTGAAGCGCTGGCTGCGGCGCAGCCTCTCGCTGCTCTTCACCGCCGTCTTGTACTCCGAAAGGATCCTCCTGATGCGCTCCTCGAAGAAGGCCGACAGACGCAGGGTCATGCTGTAGATCTGGAGGCAGAAGAGATCAGTCCACCATCACGCGTGTACCAACCAAGAATCGGATTGTTAATGTAGAAAATACCGGAAAGATGGTATTCCTAGAGTGGTTCCGACGTTCCCAGAAATGATGGAGTAGGGCTGGGTGATGATTAAATAGTTCTTATTTTCTTTGAATAGTATTGTCATGGAAAGAGGATATGGAATTATCTTGGAACCCCGTTTTATAGTGTATACTAATGAAGACTCCAAGTAGGAAGATTGAAAACGCCAGAGAAGGGAAAACTAGTTTGATATGATATATATTTGATATTATATGGTATACTTAAACCAATAATGACAAATCACTTCACGACTTATTATTAAACAATGACCAAAACAACACAACTACCAACATAATCACTAAACTTCCAATGCTATTTTGATTTCCAAATGGAAGCAATCGTTGCAAGGCGACGTTGCAATGTACAAGTTCTAGTGTGTCAAGTTACCAGTAGGGATGTCCCGATCCGATCAACGGTATCGGTCTGATATTGGCCCATTACGCTGGATCGGAAATTGGAGGGGAGAAATAAATAGGATCCAATCCGCGCAGCTTTTCACGTGATAACAACAATAGTTGCCAATTAGGCGCATGCGCATGAGAGCTAACGCATGAGAGCTACCTGTTGAACAGTCATGTCAGCAGTTTGGCAGTAATTCAACCGTAAAGAAGAAACAGCCTGGC
Source organism: Arctogadus glacialis (assembly GCA_900303235.1). Lineage (NCBI taxonomy): Eukaryota > Metazoa > Chordata > Actinopteri > Gadiformes > Gadidae > Arctogadus > Arctogadus glacialis. Next base: position 4,937 of record OMOA01132527.1, read on the forward strand.
TGTTGCACGACTCAACTCGGCTGTTGCACGACTCAACTCGGCTGTTGCCGAGCGCGATCATGCGGTCACGTCAGACGCTCCAGCTTGGGCAAGAGCGGATCACAGCTGTTGTGACCGCCAAGCACAAGCTTGGCGATTGCAAAAGCAAACCATTTCGGACGTTGCAGACTTCCAATCTATTAAAATGATTAATCGATTGGAAATATGATTATTATATATCAGCCGTTTCAATCTTATTTAACTATTTGTTTAACTCTGTTTCCAACCATTTATTTTTTTATATGTGCATGTTTACATTGGAACTCCGTTCAAATCTTTTCATTTGATTTAAGCCATTCAACTTTTCTTTAGTGAGAGGTTTCAATGTGTTTTGGCTTATTGACAATCAAAAGCAAAGTGCTTCCATATATTTTATTATTATTTGTTCAAGAGTATCAAAAACGAAGTATTGGACTGATATCGGTATCGGCTGCAAATAAGCTGCGGTATCGGTATCAGAAGTGAAAAAGTGGTATCGGGACATCCCTAGTTACCAGTGATTATCATGAAATTAAGTTCCATCGCCCGGCCCTAAGACGAAGCGTCCCTCCATACCTTGGATCGCTTGTTCGGCGTGAAGGCTTTGGCGTTGGCAAAGATGAGCCGCGTGTCCTTGCAGAGCTCGATGGGGTTGTCGTAGCGGTCTTCCTCAAGGACCCTCTTTACTGTGCCGAAGTCCATGGGGGCATGGATGATATCCAGGTAGTCCTGAACGGGAAGATGTTGGGATGTTAGTCAGGCACGGCTTCATATTTAGCCACTATTTTATAGTAGTGACTTTATATCTAGTTAATTATTATACGTTTTTCTCAACCAACTTCAATTCAGCCATAGGTTTATGTTTTTGCTCGATCACTTGGTTGTGATAGCTTCATTTATTTATTTGTTGAGAATACTTACTGGATAGTTGTTGGGGTTGACAGGCTGTCTGAAGGGCTCAGAGTCCTCACAGTCGAAGATGTAGTTGATCAGACTCTTGCACTGTCCCTTCCAGGCATCTCGGTCCGGCAGCACCTCCTCCGAGCGCTGGGTCAGAGAGGAGTGGGGGATTGTCAGAGCCAGAGCCACTAAACGCTGACTACATTTCAGGACAACCAATTTAAACCATGATTTAATATTTCAGTCTGTGTTAATGTTTTTATTCCCTTTAAAATATCTTAATATTTGATTGTGATTTCTCCAAGGTATATTTATGGTAACAACACTCCAGTTTAAATGTTCAAACCTGGATCATGGTTTATCATTCATCTAGAAAATGTTCCCTTTACCTGACGCAACCTATGACCGGTCGAAGTGCCTGGTGCCTCTGCTTCATCATCCTGGAGAGAGAAAAGCTTTATAGTTAGGGTTAGTAACCCAATACATCATTGAATTCACAGCTGCCAGGAATTTGAAAGACTGATCCTTCAGTGTATTCTGGAAACCCAAACAAGTCGGTTTTGCAAGCCAGAAACCCATTTGCATTCTCCAATATGCAGCATTTTTTTATTTTATATTATGGAATTTGAAACATTTGTTCCCCAAAAATGGCTTGTCTGGAAAGGGTCATCAAGGTTTATTCAAGGTTTACCTCATCGTCATCATCCATTTCCTCCACTGCATTGTAAATCTCCATGATATCTGTGCAACTTGGGTCACTGAGGGGATCAGGATGAGAAAAATGTATTATCAAGTGCAGAAAACAATCTAGAATCAACTCTGAATATAATGAATCCATTTACACTTAATCAGTTCATGGGATTTCATGTTTACATTGCATTTATTTAGACAACTCACATTAAAAGCGACTAACAATAAGTGCATTCAACCATGAAGAAACAACCCCGAAATTGCAGGAGTCATGAGAGTAGAATTGATCAATTAGGCAAAGTGCTACCACTGAATGTTCCTGCAAACCTCTATGGAACCAGACCAAAGCCAAAAGCAGCATGTGACCCTCACTCACTTGACAAACTTTTGGAGGACATTGGTGATGAGTTTAGCGGAATGGGCGATCTTGCTTCGTGGCTCGTTGAAGGTGCGGGCGTTGTGTGCGATGTACCGTGCATCCCAAATCAACGCCGAGAGCCGTCTGTGGAGTGTGGAGTTGGAGTTTAGAGAGTGCGAAATATGGGGGGGCTCGTACCCCCCCAGATTTTCCCATGAGACCCCCTGAAAGCCTCAAAAGCAAAATTTGAAGGCTGTCTCAAATGTTTTCCAAAAAAAATTGTCACTAATGTTTTTAAGCTCACCATGTCCAGTATTCAGAATTCAAAACATTTATTCACAAATATGTTATTTTCTGCCAAGCGGAGCCAGCCAGTCCTATGTGCGTATGCAATTTAGCCATGTTCAGAACAGAAGAAAGGCGTAATGTTTACAAGTCATACTAAAAACGGCTAGCAAGCGAATGCTAAACCAGAGTGTATCACTCACACACTTTGGGTCTATTCTTATTTAAGATAAGAGGCTATCTTTTAAATCTTTGCAGTGACTGAATTGTGATGATAGAACTGATTGTTGTGCATAAGCTGTGTGTGCGACTGTGCGCGTGCATGTCCTTTCCGGCTTCGGCATACTGCATGGTTATGAAGGCCTTGTGGTTGGTTGTGGTCTTAGTGAAGCAGCCTAGCCTTGGAGTTGGAGGGATTGTTTATGTGCGTGCGAGAGCGAGAGGGAGAGCGCGAGAGAGAGAGCGCACCTGCCGTGGTGATGTTTGGCTTGTTGTGTAAAATGTTCTCAGCAACCGCCGTGGTTGGACGAATGTGCTTTGTGTATGTGTTCAATGATGTATCTGTCTGATCGTATTTGCTGTAGATGGAAGGTTAAATAATGTCATACGATCGGTCATACTGCAGGCTTTCATTTGCAAGTGAACTGATTGCGTGCCAGTCTCCGATAGGCTATACCTGGCATTTATTCAGTTGTTGATTGCTCTACTAAGTGCGCCATATTGGAGCAAATTATTGTTGTGTTTGCATTGTATTGCACAACTTTGCCTCTCCTTGTTATAAAACAACGTGCATCCAAACAACTTGAGCCAATGCAGCCTCCCATGTCAGTAGGCCTACTGACATAGGAGGCTAAATTGGCCAAAGTGTTGCATTACGAATAGGCTTCTATAGCATATCGAAGCCTTCTGTTTGTGTGTTGTCATGTAGGCTATAGAGTACTGATTGCTTGGATCCATGAAATATTGTAATGTTATAGGCCTACTGCATATTGAGAAGATTTAGATCGATATTGCGCAACAATATTGCAGTTTAGCACTTCATAGGAGAGTGGACATGTTTAGTTAGCACATGAGCATCTTATGGCTCATGGTTCTGTACATTGTTTCCATGTTCTTGATGCAATTGTTCATTTATTTTTATCGGAATTTTATCTCTTATTTATTTTGAATATACAAAATATAATATGGTTGAACTGCGAGACTGGAAAGAATACGTTTATTTAAGTCCGCTAGGAGAACCACGTTTTATTGATGTATTGTAAAGCTGGTATACCTTCCTAGCTTCATGGTGGCAATCTGGAAGATCTTTATGGAAATATGGAGATTGAGCCTATGGCCCACTGACTGCATTTGCAGTATTATGAATGAATGTTAAGAACTGACACTGTTTATGTATCTGAAAAATGACCTATGGCTCATCGCCATAGGTGTCGCCAAAGAACAAAACGTAATTCAAAATATCGACCTCAACAAAACGTTAATATAGCAATACATAATTAGACTGGAAATGATGTCAGCAGTTGACAACGGGTTGGAATATTTTGTCTGAAGAATGGAGTGGATCTAATTAAACACAGGCTTCTTAAAAGGGGAAACATTTGTGGGACGGACCTGTAGAACCTGTTGATGAGCCGCAGCCGGATGGTGCCCAGGTCGGTGGGGTAGGCGATCACAGTGCAGTAGGTGGGGTACTGAACGATGTCCACCGGGCCCGAGAAGGGAGCGGCGATCTCTGTTGTACACATAGAAAAAAGCCATGTTTGCTACAGAAAGGCATCCTCCGTGTGTGCGTGTGTCTGTATGTGTTAGTGTGTAGTTAACACACCGACAGTGATGAGCTGGTCAATGGCGGCGATGATGCGCTCGCACTCTTCATCCCTGCAGCGGTCGCCCCACTCCCCATCGAGGGGCTTGTACATGAGCTCGCTCATCTCCTCTGCCGTCACGGGGATGCCCCCGCCATCCGTCTCTGGCCGCTGGTCTATATGATGGAATCCAAAAGAAAGGATAGCTTAGCATCACCTGGAGCAAGCATAGAGTTAACTCAGCAGACCGCACACGGGACAAAAATGGCGGACCGTTCGTTAGATTTGCTCAGCGGTGCAACAGAAGCTCGCAATATGGGGGCTGACATCTTTAAACCCCGAGATCCCAGGAACATGCAGGTCTATGGGCACCAGTGAGACCTTCCGGGTGCCACCCCGCTGGTCTCCACTGCATACGCCGGCCTCAAACCTAGGGTCCTACTCGGCCCAGACTTGAGGCCACAGTGAAAACGACAAGCTCTGGGCGATTGCTGTAATCGGTTTAATGATGTTCTGAATTCTACACGTTTGTGCGGAGGATGTTTCACTCAACAAAGAACAAGCGTGGTGTGAAAAATATTAAATGACTGATTATAGTGCTATGGAGTGATAAACGCTCTACTCTGTTGATTTGCCAGCAGATAAGGGGATAAGGGGATGATGGTGTGGTGCAGTTGAAAAATATTACCAATGTCAGAGATCCGCTCGATATCCCAAGGGCTCAGCTTCTCCGTCTCTCCATTGTCCCATCTGGAGGAAAAAGAGAGACACCCATTAGTACCTCATGGTGCGTCCTTTTGGGGAACAACTACAAGATGGCCAGAGAAGCAAGACCTGTTCCAGACTCATTTTTGACGACAGCATTTGGTACACTGGACATAAAAATGATACTTTTTTGGGGTGTCATTTTTCAAAATATTAAAACAATAAAATCAATATCAGGTCTCAGGTCTCTTTGCCTTACTTGACTTTAAAGCACTGGAAGTGGCTGTCTGGGTAGGGGGCCTGATAAGGCTCCTGACACACGATGGACCCGAACCACCAGGCGTCGTCAATCACCGAGCGGAAGCGGTCATCTGGGCGGGGGCAGGACAACGCACGGGTGAGGAGAGGAGGCAATGGGTCCATAGCAAGACACACAGAACACAAAGTGTGTTTGACTAGACATGACTCGTTACGCTGATGATGGTCAAATGCATGCATCTACGTAGATGGACAGTTAACTCCCCCTGCTGGGGAGATTCAATATAGACTCACCTGGTTTCCAGTTGGTTCTCCGGGCTTCGTCATAGTTCTGCCTCAGCACAAGGAAATCGATCACATCCGGCATGTCATGATACCTAGAAGATCAAACATGTTTGTATGGTTGTTATGGCTGCATCAAATCTGCAGAACGTTCCCTTTTGTTATAGCGGGCTATTATTGGCAAGTTAAATACAGATGATAATTTGCCGCATGCCAGATTATCGTCTGTATTTAATTTGATGATGCCATCAAAGTAAGAACAAAACCCAGAAGAGCTTGGACTTACTTGACAGAGAAGGACTTGTCTGTGATCTTTCCTGTGCCGTGGTCAATCAGAGTGAGCTTTAAGCAGCACAGCGTCGGAGGACACACTTCATATTTGATCCCTGTGATCTTCACAAACTCTTGGTCCTAGAAGTAAAAGTCCACACATTTTTACACCATGCATCATGAACCAGACAACATGTATGTGTATGCGTTACTGCCATCATAAAAAAAAACATATTGCCCAATATTTAAAAAATACACTGTCCATCCTATGCTATCAATGAATGCGTTGCAAAATCATGTCCCATGGTCCGCTTGTATAACTTGTGACGCTATCATGGCCATCCTTGGGGCTTGGGTCTTACCCGGAGCGCCATCTTCTTCCAGGGCTGCTTCTCCAGGTTAATAGGGTACAATGCGTTGCGGCTCACCGCTTCCACATAAGCCTCGTGGCCCTGTCGGAAGTAGATCACCTGAAAGAGAGAGAGAAGGGGGGACATCCAGAGACCGGCTCAGAAACGGTAACAAAATGATGTACAAATGCAACCCAAACGGTGCATCCCTTAAGTTATCTTAACATAGTTCCAGAGTTACACATGACTACTAACCTCGTCTCCCATTTGGGGTACAAAGGGAGACTTCCGGGGAATGACGTCAGTGATCCACAGGGAGGGTCTGAACTCGTTGGACACCTCTCGGTTAATCGATGGCCTGGGTTTAGGGCGCTGCACAACATGTCAACTGTTACAGGTTAGCCTCTCGAAATGCCCCGTGGGTTTTTATTTCCGAAACCACCATTGGCCACCCAATCACTTACACTGGCAACCGTGATATTGACTTAATAATATGGTGAAAAAAACGAAGCTAGACTGCATGCCACCAACGGAAGAACTGAGCGATCCTACCCTTGGCGTCTTGCTTTTGGGCTTCCTGGCCTTCTGTTTGCTCTTCTTCACTCCAGATGACTCCTCGTCGCTCTGCCGTTTCTCCTCCTCGTCCTCCGCCGCTGCGTCCTCCTCCTCCTCCGAGCTGCTCAGCGGCCGGCGTGCCCGTTTTCGTGACGACAAGGGAGTCGAGGGCTGCAAGTTGATCCCGGCGTCTGCCGTCCAGTCAGAGTAGTCGCTGGATGTGTGGCTGTGCCGACGGAGAAATGGAGGTTTCAATGCAATTGCTACACAAGACAATGACATGAGCAGAAAATTGTTCCTTACCATATAGACTTACTTTAACTTGATTTATAGTGTTTATTAGGTAAGAGACATGGCGTCTGTTCCAAGAAGCAGGACATGGAAACATGGACTCTGAGAGTTAGTGAAATCAGGAAATTATGAAACTCTTGAGTCTCTCAGGAAAGTGCAAGCTTTAAAAGCCCTAATCAATCACGCGGTAGAGATTGATTTTGGATTGCAACAGAGAGAAGCCATGCTCAACATAATTTACTACGGCCAGGCAAGGGATTGTAAGTCAATTAAGTAATGGCAGATATCTTTGAAAATCCAAATTAAAGTTGAAGGTTAACAATTAAGTGCAATAAAGACAATGTATGTGGTGCATGCTTTATTATGTGTAAAGCATGTACAACTATGCAAGTTAAAATCCATGATTGAAATGTATGGTTTAAGAATGTTGTCATGGTAGACAATGGCAATGAAAAACTGGAAGAAAATTGTTTTAGAAATTCCAAAATATTAAGTACATTACAGTACAACGATTATAAAAAAGGCAACAAAACAATTTCCAAACATGGAGCTGAACGGGACTATACACAAATTCAGTTTATTGAAAAATCAACAATAGCTATTCACACATAGGTCCATTCTCTATGACTCTTGCCAGCAAATATGTCAGTGTATCCAATCCGTTATCTTTGTCATAGTCACTGTACAAGTTTTAGGACATTGCGGAGGAGACAGCCTATTTGTGGTTCTCAACACAGTCCTCTTACTGCATAAAGATATGAAGGATAAAGACTGCACACCCACTTATCACAATCCCCTTCAACCTCAAACTGCAAATACTAGTACTACACTTGGATAATAAAGTGAAGCTCCAGTACAATTAAATCCTGTAAATACAGGAGATTTTGGTGAAAGGACAGAGCATAAGGGGTAACTGCAGAGGGTGGCAAACGTTGCACAAAAAAAATCATTGGCTGCCCTCTGCCTTCCTTAAGCATCATCTACGGCTCCCGCTGTCTCAGCAGGGCCAGAGGCATCCTGAAGGACACCACCCACCCCGGCTACCATCTCTTCAACCTGTTGCCCTCTGGCAGGCGCTTCAGGTCCATATATGCCAGAACAAATACTCAGAAACAGCTTCTTTCCCAAAGCTGTCACCATACTGAACTCAGATCTGCACTGATGTATCTGTCTGATCGTATTTGCCGTTTGTTTGTGGTCTTTACTGTGTATTTATTTATTTTTTATTTTATTTTTTTTATTATATATATATTTTTTATATATTGCTTTTGTATATTATATATTCGATAACTATGTGTGCACTTTTAAGGAGCTGCTCATTGCATTTCGTTGTACTTTGTATAATGACAATAAAGCTTTCTATTCTATTCTATAAGCTTGTGCTCACTAGGCTGAGTAACCCATCTGTTTTTATTTTCACTGGCGATATTATTGGAAAATGCTGTATATTCCCGGTTAAAGTACATAGTTGACGAAACAACTTCTGTGTTTATTTCACATCTTTAATCATTACACCTCTGGTATAAAATGACCATTGGGGTTAGATTCAGGGAACTGGGCCTTGAAGAGAGATATAGTCATTCTCATATTCATCTGGAGTCTCAGGGTGCACTCACACTAGGCCATCTGGCCGTGGCCGTTTTAGCACCTAACCGTGCTCAAATCTGCCAGTGTGAGTGTGGCCAGTCTGGCCAGGCCGGGCCAATTTGGCCACTTGGGAGAGGTGTGCTGCTACGGCACGGGCCGCTACGGTACAGATGCTAATGAGCCGACACGCGCACACGCACGGCTACGCAACCTGAGCTGGGTGACGTATAGTCCATGCGACGACCACGGACATAAAACCCATTAAACGGTAAACATATTTCCAAATAAGCAACAGACTCAGCAAAGTGCGAACTGTGTTCTGTGTGTTGTTGTTATAACTCTGACTGGCGGCAGACTTTATTATGGTCCATGCAGCGGACGCTTGGTGATGACGTGTTACTTACGTGATGACGTATGTACAAGAGCCTACCGTGGCTAGGCCACAGTTGCGACGGCCAACGGCCACGGCCAGATTGCCTAGTGTGAGTGCAGGCCAGAGAACAATGGGGCCATTTGAGCACGGTTAGGTGTGAAAACGGCCACACGGCCACGGCCAGATGGCCTAGTGTGAGTGCACCCTCAATCTCTGTATATAGAGCTACATGTTGGATTTCTGGAATACAACCCAACATATATATACGGCTTAGCAGTAGTTCCAGTTTTGTGGAAATGGGAGGATATTTCATACCTTGGGCTCTCGCTGTGCCATTCCTCCTCGTCATTTGATGTATCCAGTGCACTGCCTTCGAATTCATTGTCCTGGAGAGATTATCAAAGTGCATATTTAAGATCCAATAGGCTTTATGATCCACTTAATATTTAAAAAGTACATCTTGGCAATAACTTGCAAAGAAGAAAATAAAAAAAAGTATGCTTTGGCCCTTAATTTTTCACGAATTCTATTCGAAAAACTGCCGTCTACCTCTGAGCTGGCGGTCTCCTCTCCTTCCTCGCAGGACAGGTCCAGGAAGGCCTCCACTCGGTCGGGACTGTCAGAGCCGAAGATTGCCTGGTGCCTCTGCTTCTTGCGGGCCTGCGCTCGCTTCACAGAGGGCGGCTCTTCCTCAGAGTCGTCCTGGGCAAGGAAAGAAGAAATGGCAGATCATAAACAGTGGTAAGAACAACCACTGAAGGCAAGTAGGGAGCGGTATTGGATCATTGGAAGGTAAATGGATAATTGCATTCAAATGGTGCATTTCTTTGCATTGCCTAGTCATAAGCTCACCCGAAAGCTGCCGTAGGCCACCCTTCTCTTCCTGGCGTTGTACAAGCCAATCTCTTCTTCTCCTTTGGCTGTCCTGAAGTCGTCCTGTACCCTGGAAATGGTTTTTACGCATTAATGTCAAAGAATTACCAAAAAAAACGTAATAAATAAATAAATAAACAAATAAATAGGATTAAGCCTACAAAAACGATCTATACATATATTTATACAAAGCCTAGGCGTTTATGACGCGCACAACTTCACACACCAAAAAATAAACAGGCAAGACATACTGAATGTTTATGGTAATGTTCTGTTCCATCATTGTACGGATTTGAGATGCACTATCAAGTCAATTTTTTAGCTTTTCTCCTTCTTGGGAAAATGCACGCAAAAAAAGAGATGGGATTTGGAAAAGGAAATACACAAAATAACCCAATGAACCATGGGGCTCCAGGTGGGGGGGGGCCTTACCTGTAGCCACTGGGCTGGAGCTCAGGCACCACCACGCGGTGCCTCCAGGCCTGCAGGTCCCTCTCCGTGGCCATCTGGCTGCGCGGGGCGTTCTGGTGCATCTGGCGGACGCCCTCCACCTGCCCGCTGCGGCGCAGGCCCACGTTGGGCGGCGACTGCACATCGGCACGGTCGTTCACCGACGCTGCAGGGAGAAAAGTAAAACACCACTTAGATGTACAGTTCTGG
>OMOA01132537.1:0-10567 GCA_900303235.1 Arctogadus glacialis
TTACTTGTCATTGTTTTCTCTTGGTGTGTGTAGGCAAACGTGATTACTTAATGAATTGAAGACAAACTAATAGGCCTATGCAAGTAATTAGGGTAATGTCACGCCTATACATTCTCGGAGAAGGAGAGTTAGGATCATGTTGATGAAGATGTCGCGGATAGAGAACAACAACGAGGAGCAAAAATTATATATTTGCTGCACTGCATTCGAGGTGTTGTGGACACGGTGAAAAATCCAAGGAAAGACACCACCATCACGCTCTGAAGAAAGGCTGTTTGGGATAATCTAAAAAACACATTCAACTGTAGATTTCCAAGCAGAAGACCGAGCAGCCCGGCAAATTAAAAAAATCTATGGAAGTGCTTGAAAGTAGAAGCACGTAAAGCTCTTGCTGAGCAGCGCGACCCCGTATTGTACTGAAGGCCTATCTGGTGTAATAAGTGTAAATGTATCATACCTATTAATAATAATTCATAAAACCAATTCTGTGTGTGTGTCGGTTATGATGGAGCCTTGTTTCATCCTGCGAACTGGTTTAGTCTCCTCTAAAACCACGTCAGTTTCGAGATTAGACCAACACCCAAAAAAATCTGCCTCTAGTGTCTGATGTGAATTTCTCTGAAGACACAGCAATGGAGATCAAGGTAAAACGCAGCTGCAGGTTAAACCACAAGTACATGTTACATAGCAATGGAGTTTAAGACGTCACGTGACTTCTTGAGTTTAAAACCGTGTTAAACTCTAAAAAGTGGCTAAGCTAGCGACGGAGCAATTGCCCCAACGCGTCCATGTAAGCAAACGTACTGAACAAGGTCCAAATGTGTTAAAATAGTGGGTTACCTTTAATTAATAATGAATGTATATGTATTTAATTTATCCTTATCAATAAAAACGTATTTATACTCATAGCTAGATATTTGAATAAAGCTGTATTTAACTTTTTTTTTTTTTGTTAATTCTTGGCTTTCCTTATTTATTATTTCAAAATAAATAGAGCTTTTGAATTTGTCTTTTCACCCTGGTGACAAAGAAATGTGTGTATTGCGATACAAAAAAAAGCATGTTATTATAATTTGAATATTCTACTATGAGGTATATTGGGTTGTTTGTATTATAATAAATGATATTAGCGAACCTACAGAGATGTTTCATAAATTATTATAAAAGTTTATATTCTAGCATTATGTATATTGTGTTGTGTGTATTGTAATACATGTTATTAGTGAACCTACAGAGATGTTTTTGAGGCTTTGACCACTGGCAGCAGCCTCAGAAGACCCTCCTCTGAAGCAGAGTATTTATTCAGGTCAAACACGTCCAGCTCCTCTTCTGACGACAGTAAGATGAAGACCAGAGCTGACCACTGAGCAGGAGAGAGATATTCTTTGGAGAGTCTTCCTGATTTGAGGTACTGTTGGATCTCCTATACTAGAGAACGGTCGTTTACCTCATTCAGACAGTGGAACAGATTGATTTTTTTCTCTGTAGAGAGATCTCCACATATCTTCTTCTTAATGTAAGAGCCCATTTTCTTACTGGTCTCTATGCTACTTACTGTCTTTCCCAGCAGACATTTTAGGATGTTCTGATTGGTCTCCAGAGAGAGGCCCAGGAGGAAGCGGAGGAACAAGTCCATGCGTCCGTCCTCACTCTTTAAGGCCTTGTCCACAGCACTCTGGTAGAGTTTGACATTTCCTTTGTTTCTAGAAAAAACAGACCAGTGGAATTGTGGTTGTCCTGAGAGCAGATTGATCCCAGTGTCGATGAATGACATAAAGACATAAAGGGCAGCCAGAAACTCCTGGATGCTCAGGTGGACAAAGCAGAACACATTATCCTGGTACAGCCCACACTCCTCTTTAAAGATCTGGGTGAACACTCCTGAGTACTCTGAGGCTTCTTTGATTTTGATGTCACACTTTGCAAGGTCTTCCTTGTAGAAGATCAGGTTGCCGTTCTCCAGCTGCTTAAAAGCCAGTTTTCCCAGAGAAACAATAATCTTCCTGCTCTCTGGACTCCAGTGTTGATCTGTTTCAGCTCTCCCATGATACTTCCTGTCCCCCTGCATGGACTGAAACCTCAGGAAGTGGCTGTACATCTGAGTCATGGTCTTGGGCATCTCTTCTCCTAGCTGGGATGTTTTGAAGAAGTCGTTCAGAACTTTAACAGTGATCCAACAGAAGACTGGGATGTGACACATGATATGGAGGCTTCGTGATTTCTTGATGTGGGCGATGATTGTGTTGGCCAGTGTCTCCTCTCTGAATCTCTTCCTGAACTACTCCTCCTTCTGTGAGTCGGTGAACCCCCTCACCTCTGTCACCCTGTCAACACAGTCAGCAGGGATCCGATTGGCTGCCGCAGGGCGTGTGGTTATCCAGATGCGAGCAGAGGGAAGCAGGTTGCCCCTGATGAGGTTTGTCAGCAGCACGTCCACCGAGGTGGACTTTGTGACATCAGTCCAGATCTGGTTGTTCTGGAAGTTCAGAGGAAGTCGACACTCGTCCAGACCATCCAAGATGAAGAGAACTTGGAACGGGTCATATCTGTAGATTCCTGCTTCTTTGGTCTGAATAAAGAAATGATGAAGAAGTTCCACCAAGCTAAACTCTGTCCCTTTTAGTAAATTCAGCTCTCTGAAAGTGAAGAGAAACGTGAAGTGTATGTCTTGGTTGGCGTTGCCTTCAGCCCAGTCCAGAGTGAACTTGTGTGTTAAGATGGTTTTACCAATGCCAGCCACTCCAGTTGTCATTATTTTCCTGATTGGTTTACATTTTTCAGGTAAGGGTTTGAAGATGTCTCCACATTTTATTGATGTTTCCTCCTTGACTGGTTTACTGGAAGCTGTTTCAATCAGTCTGACCTCATGTTCCTTGTTGACCTCTCCACTGCCTTTCTCTGTGATGTAGAGCTCTGTGTAGATCTCATTCAGAGGTGTTGAATGTCCTGCTTTAGCGATTCCCTCAAACACGCACCAGAACTTCTCCTTGAAATGAGACTTGATTTTATGTTGGCACTCGACAGCAGCAGATCCTGAATGAAAAGAACAACAGAAGACATAAGTTAGTGGACGGTGACAATGGGAACATGTCAATATTTCCTGTTAAATGATCAACTTCATAATATTTAGCGGCTTCATAACTTGTGGTCAGAGAAGCTGGTTGTGACAAAGACTGCATGTTACAGATTCAAATGTTCACGGCTATTTCGTTTTTCCTCAGCAATATGATTGGCTGTGACATGCATAGGAGGGGGTAAGATCAGCAGTGAGGAGACCCAGGCAGGAGGGGGTAAGAACCGCAGTGAGGAGACCCAGGTAGGAGGGGGTAAGAACAGTGAGGAGACCCAGGTAGGAGGGGGTAAGAACAGTGAGGAGACCCAGGTAGGAGGGGGTAAGAACAGTGAGGAGACCCAGGTAGGAGGGGGTAAGAACAGCACTGAGGAGACCCAGGTAGGAGGGGGTAAGAACAGTGAGGAAACCCAGGTAGGAGGGGGTAAGAACAGCAGTGAGGAGACCCAGGTAGGAGGGGGTAAGAACAGTAGCACAATGGGGATACAAGGGGAACCCATGGTAGGGTCATTACAGCAAGCAGGCCAGTGGGAACACATGTGTTTTGAGGAGATTTGAATCTTGTCAGGGTGTCTCTTTCAGTTCAGTTCAGAGCTGTAGCACCCACGGTGCGGAGAGTCCTAGCACCCACAGTGCTACGAGCCCTAGCACCCACAGTGCTACGAGCCCTAGCACCCACAGTGCTACGAGCCCTAGCACCCACGGTGCTGAGAGCCCTAGCACCCACAGGGCTGAGAGCCCAAGCCCCCATGGTGCTATGAGCCCTAGCCCCCATGGTGCTATGAGCCCCAGCGCCCACGGTGCTACGAGCCCTAGCACCAATGCTGCTCAGAGCTCAAGCACCCATGGTAACGAGGTGATACCCCCACTTTAACCCTACATATCTGGATAAGATCATTTAACCTGACACCCCCACAATAACCCTACATATCTGGATCAAACCATTTAACCTGATACACAGAAATAACCCTACATATCTGGATTAAACCGTTTAACCTGATACATGGAAATAACCCTACATATCTGGATCAAACCGTTTAACCTGATACCCCCACTTAAACCCTATATATCTGGATCAAACCATTTAACCTGATACCCCCACTTAAACCCTACATATCTGGATCAAACCATTTAACCTAATACCCCAACTAAAACCCTAAATATCTGGATCAAACCATTTAACCCCAAAGAGGAAAGATTGTCTCCACATTGAAGTTTGAAATGCATAAGTCTCACATTGGGCCCTATCTGGCACCCAGCGCAATTTACTTTCTACACCGACGCATGTATCGTTGCTAGTTTGCACCCAGTGCTAAGCTGATTTCCCCCCACAGCAAACTCTCGCCACTAAACTTGCGCCCTGATAGGCGTGTCGGCGAAAAGCAGATGCGTGTTTTGGCGTAAATGATACATGGTGCTATCTTACAGATCGATAAAGCAGTTGCGCAACTGACCGAAAAAATCCTGGTTTAAGTACCCTAGCGGATAGCGCAGTTGGTTTTGCTCTTTTGACGTGTCTAGATAGGTTGGAACTGTAACATAAGCTTACACACACATAGGCTATACAGAAAACAAACATGCAAACAAATAGCCTAATTTAAATATTACGATGTCAAGAATTGTTCATATGTGTGAAACTGCATAGAAATAGCAAGTCAATTGTGGGAAAAAAGAAAAATCCATAGGGGCTTCATGAATGAATACTGTAGTAGGCTATGCCATGCATTAATATAATAATAACCAGTTTCACCACTCCCTATAGCCCGACATGGATACAATTTGACGGGGTTCATCTCGACTTAAGTGCCTTTGACTACATCAAGTTTGATGAGGATTGGTTTAAGTTAACCCTGCCTTTGGCATTAAGTTCATTTTGGTAGCAAGCATTTTAGTCTTTATTTGTTTTTGAACCACACCATTTTTAGAAGTCAATGGCTCCTGGGCGCTTTAGTTTTTTTACTGTACAGACTTCGCTTAATGTCAGATTGATGACACTGGTCCATAAATGATAGGTGCTAAAGTATTTTTGTCGAAGTTAAAAAACCTAGGCTCCTTAAGGAATTACGTTTATTAACAAAGTCCGAGATAGTCGTAAATCTATCCAAATAAAGTAATAGGTTCTTGAGGCATATTTGCTCACAGTGAGGATATGCTTGTGTTGACAAAGAATCATGACTCTAAGTCAAAGTGGTTATTAGATTATGTTTGTTCAAAGCTTGTATTTATGGACTGTTTCTATAGCGCCACCTTGGGGCCAATCAGTGTAATATTTATTCTCTCACTCATCAGACAGATCCCGCCCTGCAGAGCAGAGTTTTATAAAAAGACAAAGACAATCAACGCACAGGCAGGTCATGTTTACGACGGAGTATTAGGGCCACACATGAAGAAAAAATATATTTTTGCCGTGACGAGATTAAAATCGACACGTCGACTAGTAAATTAACACGTCTGTTCAGGTCCTCCTCCTGAACAGACGATTTTTTCCGCACAATCTTTTCAGCGTCCTTACACTAATCACCACACTGTGGCTCTGCGCTAAAACAGCGAGGATCTCTTTATTGTTAAACCCGATTCTGAAATGCAATTTTACGAAATTATCCACACAAGCCATTGGATTCAGTGCAGGCCCTGTGGAGCGGTTGCTATCTCTACCAACTAATTTCAACTGCATCCTCGACATTTCGAGTTTAATGTCGACATGTTGACTTTAAAGTCGACGTGTTGACTTTAATCTCGTCATGTGTGACTCTAATACTCTGTCGTACAAGTTCCACCTTCTGACGATGTACCACTCAACAAAAATATAGATTTTGTTTTATCCCTTTAGAAATGGGTGTGAGGGGTTAAGGTGAGGGTTACCAAACTATAAATGGTATCCTGTCAAGCTAGCAATACCACCATTGAGCCAAGGAATACAGCAGCACTAAGTAAAACCCCTACCTCTCAAAAAAGGTAAGTTGTATTCCACACAAATGCAATCCCGAGTGGATGACAATGAATCTCTGGATCCCAGTGGATTAAAGGACAAAGAAGCTCCCCTCTCTTTCTTAAAAAAGTAGATTAATGGTAACAACTCACCCACACCAGCAGGAGAAGAGATCAGACCCATGTTGATGCATAACTGTTCGTCCCTCTTCTTCATACTATCGATCATCATCTGACTTGATCTCTTCCCTTTAGAGATCACCATGTCGATCAGACAACGTGCTTGGTCCGCTCTGCTCCTCTGCTCCTCCATCACAGAGTCCTTTTCCTCAGTACTGAACACCTTCTGCTGCCAAAGGTCATCAAGGAGACCTTTGATTGCTTGGATTGAAACTCTCTGCACAAATTCGGAACGAATGCTTTGAAGCTCCCCTGGAAGAGAAATCAAAAGGCAATATGAAATGACAATGAGCAAACACGATAGTTGATTCATTAAACTCGTCTTTATTGGGGTAAAGATAAAACCGTTCGTTGCACCAACTTGTTCACACACAACTAGGGGTGTAACGGTACACAAAAGTCACGGTTCGGTACGTACCTCGGTTTTTAAGTCACAGTGCGGTTAATAGTTAAGGGGAAAATTAAAGAAAACTGCATGTTTGTCAACAACGGAGAATGGCCGTAGATCAGCAGCAATGAAAACAACAATAAACTTGGTTATGTCATTTGCATTTCTGAATTCCCAGACAGGGGTTGTGGAAATGGTGTCTAGAGCTGGGTTTGCACAGCTCGTTTCTTTTTCCACAGCAACAGTGATAGTAAAACATGGATTGTGCCTTTTCAAATGCGTGTGCTAAGGATGTGCATTTCTGGCAAAAATACTATTCGATATTCGCTCAGAATTATTAGAATATTCAAAAATCCGTCAATCAAGAACCACCCACGCACCTCGGATAAAAATAAAAATACTATCTGGACAGTCTGATCACCACTGGTTTAATTTTTGAATTACAATTATTTAGACGATTGAGTGCATGCAGGTGAGGGGGAAGGCATCTTGAGTGAGGGGCGCTGCCCTGCGAAAGCCATTATTGTAACCTTGAATCGGCTAAATATAGGTTGATCTTTCGTTATATTTGCCCCAGACTATGCTTCAATAGTGATAAAGCAATGATTAAAAAGGCCTATTGCGATTTAAGTATTCTTTTGCTTCGTCTCATTTGCTGTCATTGTCGTTTTGCTTGCTCGCGTACACTCTAAATTCATTACCAAATAGCACAAATGTAGAAGAAAAACAAAATTCCTGTTATACATGCTCTTCATAAAGTTCATGTATGCTTGTTTTGCACCTCTCCATTTTGATAACATTTATAATAATGAATTAAAGCTGCAAACAGCATTTTACGGGTGCCAAGCCTAAAGTCGACTAATAAGACCCTGTCAGACCATTAAGACACTAATACACCATTAAGACCCTGACGCAGACCATGACGACCCTTTCAGACCATTAAGGCTGTGATGCAGACCATTAAGACCCTGACAAAGACAATTAAGACTCTTTCTGTTTGCATACGGTTGACAACGCTGGAATAGCATCAGCTTGGATCTGTTGATTGGCGAACAAAATATCATGAAAGTTACATTTATGTAACTTTCATGACTTATGAAAGTTATGATTAGTTATGATTCTTTAAAGTTTTCAATTGATCGCTTTAGCGCCCCCTACAGTTCTAGTTTGGTGATGATTGACTCAAGTTAAACCGCCTTAAGTCACCTCTCACTGATTGGGCTAATTTGGACGTCCAGCCGTCATTTTGTTACAGGTTCTTGGTTTCATAGGAACATTTGCTCAACCACGAGGAGATACAAATGTCTACAGGATTTCATGACTGTAGAAGAAAAAGTTCAAATAATATGTCTGTCCAAAGTCTGCATTTTCAATTCATTGATATAGCTCCCCCTATCGCCTGATCTGGGTAAAATTTGGAGAGGTTGCTTTTTCAATTGTTTTAACGCTCCCTATTACCCGATATTGATACAATTTGAAGGGGTTCATCTTGACCCATGTGCCTTTGACTACACCAAGTCTGATGAGAATTGGTTTAAGTTAACCTTGCCTTTTGGCATTAAGTTTACTTTGGACAACATGGCCGCCAGAGGCGGCTATGTTGTTTTTTTCAATCAACTTCATTTTACTTGAGCAGTTGGAACTTTGTTCCCCAACAGCCACTAAGTTGTTCCCGCTCAAATTTAACATTCCTTCTATGAACTGTGGTTATTTTGGTCACAGGCCACGCCTGTATTCATGCCACGCCCTAATTGGAAATTTGTAGAAATCATCTTGTTCAGAATATGATTCTGAACAATATTTGTATTGGACTCAAGATCATAGGAGTCCATTTTTATGTTGATATAAGCATTAAAGTCTTTTTGTGTTTTAAACCACAACCTATTAGAAGTCAATGGCTCCTGGGTGATTTAATCTTTATTGTACAGACTTCGCTTTACGTCATATTGAAGACACTCATCCATAGATGATATGTGCTGAAGGATGTTTGTAAAAGTAAAAAAACCTAGGATCCTTAGGGAATTTAGTATTTTTAACATAGTTCAAGATAGTCGTAAATCCATCCAAATAAAGTCATAGGTTCTCGGGGCATATTTGTTCACCCTGAGGATATGCATGTGTTAACAAAGTGTCATGAGATATGTATGCCAAAGCAGTTATGAGATATGATTGTTCAGGTGGCTATCGCGCCACCTTTGGGCCATCAGTGTAATATTTGCTCGCTGTTAATCTTGAGTCAGTCTCTAGTAAGTTCCATAAAAAGCGTTGAAGTGACTTCGGGGGGAGGGAGATACGCCCATCGAGGTGACGCACACCGAATTAGCTCGTAGCTCATAACGATCGGTTGGAACAGGTCAGATCGGTTGACCGCAGAGCAAGGCATCCTGGCACCGGAATGAACAATAGGAATGAACGCAGTCGAGGTCAAGATGACGGAGATAGCAAAAACTCTGAGGCGAGATGAGGGTCAGCGGCTAGCTGTCACTCAAGAGGCTGCGCCCCTAATAATTCATACATTTTAACCTCCAATAAAATACAACTAGCCTGCTTAAAAGAAAAAAAAAAAACATCAGTTTTGTCATGGAGATATAAACTAAACATACTGTCTAGAATGTTTTTTTGGACCAGGCTGTAAATAGCAGCCTGGTCCATAGCAACCACCTCGTAGTGGCCACCCGGTGCTACTGCAATGTTCGTCCCTTCCGCATTGGATGCTGGTAGAACTCGCTGTGGTTGGGGCTTGGTACAAGCCCATAACTTTTAGGATGATGAGTATTTGATTGTGAGAAAATATTATTTTACCGTGTGAGAGTGTTGAAAAGTATGAATGAATGTGCGTGCGTGACCTTTTCCCCCTTTCGCGCTAATGGCTGCTTTAACACAATGATGACAGGGAAGCGATTGCTGCGATCGAAGCGATCGTTGGTCTGATAGTTTGATTGCTGCGATCGAAGCGATTGTTGGTATGATAGTTTGAAGGACACCACACAGTTGCGGCCAAAGGACCGCATATCACATGTATCATAAGTTTTCATTGCCAAAATGTATGTGTGAATTAGTCCATATTATTTGGCCATAAACTGAGCCATGTGAAGTTTGAAATTCATGTGGTCATGCATCTGTCTAATCGGAGACTGCAAACGCACTGTCAAAATATCAACTCGTCAGGTTCAAATGCGCTCATGGCTCTTAAAGGGGATGGGAGATGGCACTCTTATTGGTTTACTGCATGTTAGGCCCATAACACACCTACGGGTATTCAGACCAACCCATTTTAGATTTGCGTCGGGCACAAGAGTCATTTTTCCGCCGGTATAATAGCAACAGCGCCAAAGTTCCGCACACAAAACCACTTCCGTTTTGCGCTTCTCACTTGCGTTTCAGACAGTTAAATAAAGCCCATTATGTCATTTAGTCTGAACAGAGCAAATAATAATCTCCTACTGCTCTTCAAAATGTGTATTTCTTCTCTGTTTTCAAGATAAGAGTCTCTTACGGGCCCCCCCATGGTGTCGGCCAATTCCTCCTGGTTCATTTCCATCAGAGAGGGCTTTTTGATGTCCACCACTCCATCTATTGCGCGCCTCCTCTGCTCCTCGTTCTTACCATCCACCTCCTCCTTTTCTTCCTCCTCCCTCTGACTTTCTGAGCATTGTGGGTCCTCTGAGGCCTGATACCTCCTGTGCTTCTTCATCTCCTTGTCTTGAAAAGCGTGTGCGCTCTCCTCAGCCCTCTGGAACATAACAAACATCGAGGAGAATTTTACTCTGAACTCACTGAGGTCATCAAAAGCATCTGTCCTGGATTCACCACCGCTGGTTTAAAGAGGGAAGACTGGAGACTATTAGCACCACAAGAGATGCTTTCTAATGTTCATGTAGAGCTGAAGTCAAATGTCTTGGTGGACATTTACACACCTTGATCAGCTCTGTTTGATGCTGCTGTAGAGACTGAGCACTGGTAACCTTTGACCACTCCTGGTGTTGTCTGTGGAGAATACA
>OMOA01132540.1:0-13980 GCA_900303235.1 Arctogadus glacialis
ACCCCAATCAGCCACAGGGTCTGCTCTATTGTCTGGCAGAGGAAGGGAGAGGCACGCACGCACACACACACACACAGGCTCACACAATCACACACGCGCATGAACACACACACAGACAGAGGGTCAGGGATAGAGAGATATAGACTGTCTAGTCTGGCTCTGTGACTCCCAACCCCCAACCTTAACATTTTAGATCAGTTTCTGTGTCTGTCTCCTCTCTCTCTCTATTCACCTGACCTCTCCTCTCCTCTTCTCTCTCTTCAGCTGACCTCTCCTCTCATCTCCTTTACTGTCGTCTTCTCTCCTAATCTCTCCATGTCCCTCCTCTGTTCCCTATCCTACCTCGTCTCCTCCACCTCTCTCTTCAACCTATTTGTCCTCCCCTTCTTGAGCTTTTCAGCTCTTCCGTTTTCCAGGCTGGCATGGAAACCATGGATGCAGTGTTTGTGTGTGTGTGTGTGTGTGTTATGCAAAGTGCTTTTAAACGGATCGGCTTTGTGTTGCTAACAAAGTTATCATGCAGGGGTGTTGGATTCGTGGGCTAGTCTGATCGGCCAACTCTCCAGACGCAAGGCATGTAAATTTCTCCTTTGGGTTTGTTTTTTGGGCAGCTAAGACAAAGGCATTCCTCCATCTCTTTATGCATGTTTGGATGTGTGAGTCACTGAGTCCGGGCGCTCAGCTGTGAACGAACACACAAAGCATCATTAGCCCCTTTTATGTAAAACAAATGATTGTCTTTGACCGCCAGGGCGCCTTGATGGGACTCTAGCTGGTCTCCTCTGAACGTAAGGTCGCTTGGCTGGGGGTCTCGCTCTTTCAGACAGCATTAAATCGAATTGACTCCCTTAACTTGTGAACTAATGTTGAACAATAAATGCACCAAAAAAGCGTCCACTAATTTAAGATCTTTAAAACAAAGAATAGCTGTGTTTCATTTCAGCACCAAGCACTAAAAAGGACCTGAAATAACTACAATCCAAAAATCGAGTATGGCACTGCAGGTAACCAATAGATGCCTCTTATGCTGGGAAGATCACTTGTAAAACTGTTCCCCATCCTCTTTCACAGAGCACAATGAAGGGTTCACGGTGCGGCCATGAGAGTTTCATTACAAGGATGCGCCTACCAGAAAGTTCTACAGGAAGCTAGGGTTCTAGTGGGGCTGGTGAGCCGGTCCGATCCCCTCCAGATGCTGGGTCCTCCCAACTGCCCTCAGCGACCTGATTGATTTTTGACGGATGGCCTTGCGTACATTTTAGAGTGCTGCTCACTCACTCAAACAATGCTCTTGTTGTTGTTGTTTCCCTGGGCCATTACGGAGTATGTTGGTCCGTCAGTTGTCATGGCAATAGCTGGTATGTGTGTTTGTGTGTGTGTATGCGTGTTTTTGTGTGTTGGAAAGGCAAGAGGAAAGAGGTTCTGAGATAAAAAAAAGGGAACTTTTGACCAAACATTCAACTGAAAGCCCTCACACACACACACACACACACACACACACACACACACACACAGACTCACACACTCACAAACCTCATTCCATGCGGTAACAACATTGATTTCATAGCGCGCCTGTTCCAGCCACCTACAGGAAAGCCAACGTAGCGCACTCTTCCCCGTCGGTCCCTGCTCTCCACTGGGGTTCAGTCACTGTGGATGGTGGCTGTGATGGCGAGGAACAGCGCTCCTCCACGCCGCGGCAGGAAGTTCCTGTTTGAATTATTAATATAGGTCATAGTCATGGCATACAAACCCAGTGCCCGGCCCGGCCCGATGCCGTCCCAGCACTGTCCCCCCATACCCTGGTGCGCCCCGCTGCCACAACCTTCATGCCCACCAATGACCCCCTCCCCTGACGTCTGCTTAAGCCCTCTGAGGTGCAGCCTAACCCATCTGTTGGACAGATTAACTCAGCAGTTCACCTACATAAGGCTGGGCAATGTGCTAACGCTTCAGCGCCTCGGCTAGAGTAACTCCTTATGAAGGAGAATAAAGCCACCGCTTCATTGCAGGAAGCATAGATTCCTGCACACACACACACACACACACACACACACACACACACACACACACACAAACCTGGTAGTAAGATATGATAGCCATTATAATTATTGATAAATACTGTTTTATAAGTTTCTTCAGTTTCTTTAGTTCATTCCAGTTCGTCTCTAGATGGTGTTTTATTGTTTAAGCTCTACTTGTATGTTCTGTTGTATTCCTTTACAGCACTTTCCAAAAGAGATTTCCAAAGAAAAGTGCTCTCAGTTGCTGGCATTGTATCAACTGCATGTGTTAGCTGGGTGTGTTTCTCTGTGATGTGGGGGGGAAAAGGTATGTTATTGCTTGGAATTGTTACAGCTTTGGATTCTTCTTATTTTTTGGTCTTTTCTCCAGTTGTGTACTGTGGAGTCTGGCTACACGGGATTCAAGACGCAGGTCATTCCCTTGCGTACCCTAACTACCGTGGCCGGGATCCCCTTCATGTACTCCTGGTCCCCGCTGCAGCATAACTATATGGTAAACAACATATGGAATATAATGGTATTGTAATAGCAATAACAGTTGATGATGATGATGATGATGATGGTGATGAGGATGATAATGACACTTATTACTATCAAACTTAATAACACTACTTCATAATTGTTATTTATTGTTACTGTACTATTACCATAGATGTTAGCCATTAGATTGGTTATTTGAACAGAAACAAATATATAAAGTAGAATTAGAGAGATTTAAGGATTAAATATTGAAGAGTAAGATGTACAATGTAATTGAAACCATCTATTAAACTAATATTAATACATATGTTATTGGTGATGAATATAATGTGAAAGCAATAGTATCAGTATTCTAGCTGTTTAGTCAAAACATCCTCAGAAAGCCACCTGGTGTCACCAGCTACCAATAGTGAAACATTTCCAAGTCCTGCCTTCTTACTGTTTTGGTTTAACTCCAGTGATACATTTGCCGACTCATTATTTGTACCCTTTGAGTTTTGCTATTACTTTGGGCAGAATTGACCTGAAATTAAATGTTCATTTTGCTTTCACTTTCTATTTATTTTCCTCCTGTTTCTAGCCCTGGTGCTGGCTCCAAGGGGCATTCCATTGTAGAGGAACGCTGTATTCAGTGGCGCATTCTGACAATTCCCACCCAATACATTCATGTGTGTGCGTGTGACCGTGCTGTCCACAGGTAGAAGATGAGACCTTCCTCCACAACATCCCTTATATGGGCGACGAGGTGCTGGAGCAGGACGAGGCCTTCCTGGAGGAGCTCATCGACAACTACGATGGTGTCCATGGCGACAGGGGTGCGTGCCTGAGCTCTCGACCACATATCGGTATCCATCCGTTCAATCTACTCGGAAAAAAACGGTTGTCATTTACAATGGCGATTATGAATTGGAGATGCATTGTACATTAGGTAGAAGCAATTAAGAGGAATTCAAATTGAATTCAATCTATTAACTTCGGAGATCACACATTTGAATCGGTTGAGTGCTGAGAGCCATTCTAGCTTTATAGCATATTAGTTCTCGTGTTTTCTAAAACGATTCTCCTGAAATGTGTAGCCGTGATGGTTTGTGGAGTGGAGCGTTAAGCAATGACTCACACAACCGTCATTGTTCCTGCCACAGACTGCATTGCCTTGGAGAGAATAAAAGTATGATGACGTCATGTTGGGGAACAGGTGATGACGTCATGAGTGGGCACTCTTGCGGTGTATTTCCCAGAAGGGGGGTTCATCAACGATGAGATCTTCAAGGAGCTGGTGGAGGCGCTGAGCCAGTACCCCGACCTGGAGGAGGAAGAGGAGGAGGTGGGGGAGGAGGAGGAGCAGCCGATGATGACGACGACGGCGGAGGAGGAGGGGGCGGCTGTGAAGAAAGAGGAGGAGGAGAGGGCTCTGGGGAGGAGCTCGGTGGAGGAGGTGGCGGCCGTGGTGGTGGTGAAGAAGGAGGAGGAGAGGGCTCTGAGGAGGACCTCAGCCGAGGGCTCGGAGGAGACCAAGACGGTGCCCGTCTTCACCACCACCTTCGTCCGGAGGAAGAGGAGGAGCATTGCAGAAGGTGATTTTTTTTTGGTTTTGGTTTTGAAGCCAGACGCTTTGTTTAATTTTTTTAACTGGGGTGAATGAACAGAGGCTAGGGAGTGCTGTGTGCCCGTGTGCAATCGCTGTCCTACATTGGACACTGTATGAGCCAAGCAAGTAGGTCACTGTCTAAACAAAGTGGGCTCTGTTCACTTACACACTGCACACAGGTGGCAGCAGCAGGTTACCCTGCGACTGCAGCCCTCCCGCCAGTGGGATTGTTTACTTTGAAATGGACGCCGTGTCCCGTGTGCGTGGGAGAACCTTTTTGTCCGTGACACCGATACTGCCCGGCTCTTATGACCGAAGCTAACCAGGCAACTCTGCCGAGCTGTACGGAAAAACAACAGAGGTTGCAAGCTTATGTCAACTTTGACACACAAGTCATCTTCTACTCTGAGGAAAGGATTCGGAGAGAATTGTATCTTTAGACATACACAGGTAGTCTATAAACAAGAGAGTTTGAATGGTATCCCTACAACAACATTAGAATATCAAAAAAATATATAATTATTGCTGACCTGAACGACCTGAAATTA
Organism: Arctogadus glacialis; assembly: GCA_900303235.1. Classification (NCBI taxonomy): domain Eukaryota; kingdom Metazoa; phylum Chordata; class Actinopteri; order Gadiformes; family Gadidae; genus Arctogadus; species Arctogadus glacialis. The sequence continues at coordinate 4,641 of OMOA01132540.1, forward strand.
AATGTTACTTTTATTTTCACTTTCTATTTTTCCATGTTCAATAACTTAGACTAACTAAAATGTCTTTCGGAGAAAGTTGGTATTCAAAACAAAACTGTAGCGATACAACTGCCCACCGTCATATTATCAAAGGCAACCTTTAGTCAAGTATCGCAGTGCAAGTAAGGATTGGCTTGGAGTGCAGACTGCTAGATGCATGATCAATACGTATAACAGTTAGAGATAATTATAGGTCTATGGATGTCGTTTACCACTATGGATGCAATAAGAGGACTGCGTGTGCAAAACTAAAAAAGCATCACTGAGATGGGCAAAAAAACACAACAAACAATCACGTTCAATGTAAAAGGACCTATAGACCTATCATTTACAGACTAAATTACTAAACACACTTCATAGATCTATCAAAGAACCTCATCATTTGACACTTGGTGATTGATTCCATCATTTTGGAAGTACTTACTGGAAACCTTACACAATAACGTAAATACAGACCAATAAAGGCCACAGTAGTTGTTGGAAAGGGAGGGGTGAAGAGAGGTTATTCAGTCGGCTGCAATCTGCAACCTCACCGCTAGTTGCCACCTCAATATTACCCACTAAACCTTTAATGATTATTCTAACATTATTTTTATTTTTATTATTCGTTATTAGCATAAGTATATTGTATTATTATTCATATTTACATATTTTATAAACATTTTAAAAGATGCATATTTCCACATTAATACTTACTATATGTATTTATTACATTTTTCTTCTTGTCTCCCCATCGTCTGAAGTGAGGGACGCATCGTGCACCAAGAAGATCCCCCACGACAAGATATTCACCGCCATCGCCTCCATGTTCCCCTACAAAGGCACCATGGAGGAGCTGAAGGAAAAGTAAGAGGAGAGCCCGGCCTCCACAATAGTGAACCCAGTGGGGTTGCCTAGCGTTCACCATGGCGACGCAGGGACAGTAATAATGGCCGCTTCCTTCTCATGCTCTCTGAAAGAGTAAAAAAGAAAGAAGCAGTTCCATCAGCATTTGAAAGAGCCTCACACACGGAGATTAAAAGAACCTTTTAAAAAAAATCGACACAAAAGTAAAGTTGAGACAGGAATTCACAGTTAGATGAAGTCTCTGCAAGGTGCGGTTTTACCTCTTTCAAGTTGTTGTTGTTGGTTGCTACAGTGTTTCTATGCGTGGATGTTGTCTAGTATATCTTCCCTTTGTCTCCTCCAACCTGTGCAGATACAAAGACCTCCTGGAGCCGGCCAGCCCGGTGAAGCTGCCCCCCCTGTGCACCCCCAACATAGACGGGCCCTTCGCCAAGTCTGTGCAGCGGGAACAGTCGCTGCATTCGTTCCACACCCTCTTCTGCAGACGCTGCTTCAAATACGACTGTTTCCTTCACCGTAATACTCCTTCCCTATTACTATTATTAGCAGACTTTTGATTCAAGTAGATTTATTTCAGGCATCTTGCTCAAGGTTAGCATAAAGGTAGACGGGACATTGGGATTCAAAACAGCACTTTCGTCCGGAAGTCAAACAGCCAGCTGTTGATGTTTAGATAGCGCTGTGTGCAGTATTGAATTGTTCCGTCTGTCCTTCTTTTCTATCTCCCAGCGTTCCATGCGTCCCCCAATGTTTACAAGAGGAAGAATAAGGAGATCCGCATCGAGACCGAGCCATGTGGCGCCGACTGCTTTCTTCTGCAGGCATGTTCGGTTCAGCACTCTCCGCCTCTTCAACCTGTCATTCCTTGACCCTCTTTACCATTTTCAATTATTTTATAGGCATCAGGGATGCCAACTTTTTTGGTACACTGTGGACAATGGGCTTTGAACCCAGAGCCTTTTGGCAGCGATTAAGCACCCTGAACTCTAGATCTATCTAGTAACCAATAGATCTACCTCAATGGTTTTCCTCCCCTACCAGCCCCCCTCTCATTTATCGTAAAATATATGACATACAATTGGTTTTACACTTATCTCTTACATTACTGTACAGTCTATTTATCCTGCTTAGCCATAGTGGGAGTTCAGAGCACTACCACTGGTAGTAATAAATCAACACTCTACAAATTGCAAAAGAAAATACTACTATACTACTGTAGATATCTCTATTTCCCCACCTCTCTCTCTCTCTCTCTCTCTCTCTCTTTCGTCATGTAACGGTTGTTCTGTGGTGTGGGGGCTGCTCTGCTTCAGAAAGGGGCGAAGGAGTTTGCGGATCAGTACATGCTTCGCTCCCAGAGGTCCCGGAGGCGGAGGAAGCAGCCGCGGCCGCCCAGCCTCAGCTGTCCCGGGCCGTCAGGGTCCCTGGAGGAGGTCAAGGACGGGGACAGCGACCACGAGAACACCTCCTCCTCAGGTAGTCAGTCGGACTGGCACTCCATTAGATGAGGCGCATTGGACTCGAAACGCACGTTAATATGGAAACAGGGGAAAACATGATACCATTACCGTGGGATTAGAATGAGAAGTATAAAACATGCAATGGCAACAGTTTTACATTTATGAGGCAATACAAAGGAAATATATTGTGTTCGTTTGTTACCTGATCTGTATTGTCTCTCACGATGAGCAGAAATAATTATGCTTATGATTATTATTATTTTTACAAATGTATAATCTTACTATTATACATTTGTCACACGAGTTACTCCAGTTAGTCATGTGCTTAGGTGCCAAGCAGCCTGCAGCTCACACACACACACAGCACGCACAAACGCATACATACACCGCAAGCACGCACGTACACACCGCACACACACGCGCATGCGCACGAACATACACGGAAACACACACAGACGCACACACCTAAACACAAACACACACACGTGCGGAACACACACCGCACTTCAAGACAAAAGCAGCGACAAACGGAAGCCGAACGCGCGCGCACACACACACACACACGCACGCACGCGCGCGCGCGCACACACACCGCACGTCAAGGCAAAGGCAGCGCGTCGAGGTAAGACGTTATGCTTTTAAACATAACGGCTCCGCCATCGACATGCGCGCAGGTAATAACACACATGCACCCGCACACACCGCAGCGACACTCGCCCAGGTAAGACGTTATGTTTTTAAACATAACGGCTCCACCGTCGACAAACTCTCCCAGGTAAGACGTTCTGTCTATAGACTGTAGAAATTGCGATAAAAGAAGGGAAGAGAAAATTTCTCACCTCAACAATCAACGGTGGGTCGTTCATTTTGTCATATAAAAACCGTTAAATTCAAACATCGCGCCGACCGGCATATCAACACACAAGTCACGTGATCTTAAAGAGACAGTGTCCCTTTAACACAACAAAAACATGTCAATAAATATGTCTAGAGTCCACCAAAAGACTACTCTTTGTTGCTCAAACTTAAATACCCTCCTCCTTGAGCCTCCCGAAATGTCTTGCAATATTGATACCCCCCTTCCCCCCTGCGGACTGTTTTAGTTGTTTTATATTCTTATGTTTTGTGTGTAGGCTCGCTATGTGTGACTGTAGGCTAGTGGTGCCTGTCCTGGCCAGGACACTGGAAGAGATGTTTAATCTCAATGATGATTATTATTTTCAAAAAATTGTTACATTATCTACTGGGGTTTCCGCATTATTGCTATGGATTTAATTACAACTAGAGGTTGAGCGTGCACAATTCGCGCGCGAAAACTCTATTTATCACAAAAGGTTAAGGATTTTTTATGTCTTGGCAATGACAAGCATATTAATGGCATTAAAATACAAATCTAAATACCGTAGCAGTATTCTGCTTTTTAGTTAGAGTAAATGGAGAGTCATATGCTGTCGATCCTACTGGATTACCCTGTATAACTGTCATGACATGTGGTCATATCGCATCATGGCAACATGACATGTCACAACATGTCATGACAGCAATGCTGGGTCAATGGTGATATCATACCATCGTGCCTGGTTATCTCTGTGGTTGTAAATACATTTCACTCATTTTCCCTTACGCCTTTATTTGTACTACAAACACTGACTTGGCAATAAGCATGTGTCCTTTGATCTTAGGGTTCAGTCGGTGTCTGTTTGATTAAGGCATCATTTTTCTAAACTCACCTGCAAACACGGCTCTCTATAGCCGAGTGGAACTGACTGCAGTTACTATAGTAACTGTTTCCGACTGCAGCGCATAAGATGTTTTGTGAAACCGAGGGTGAGCGAGAAACAGACATCTGTAATAACTTATCCTATAGTTTGCCTCTTGTTACCAGCAGCGTCTCAAACACGCAGCCCACATGTAGTCTTTTGTGTTGACATTCATGTGGAGAGAAGAAGATAGAGGGACACGAGACCTCTCTACTCACTGTTTATCCTCCCTCTGCTCCTCCTGTTTCCTGTACTTCCTTATCTTTACTCCAAGTCCCCCCAGAGCCCCCTCACCTTGGGAAAAACCCCAAACCCTTTGCCAGGCGGTGACTCAGCAAGCAGTATTAAAAATAAAATAATAGAAAAAACACACTGATGACCAAACAGAAAGGCATTCCCGGCAAAGCTGAAGCATGGGCCCACAAAAATGCCGCATTCAGGCCGTTGCCAAGTAACATTAGGGCTATTGGTGTTGTGCAGTGGGCGTACACTCAGGGTTTCAAATATCCAGCAAGGCTAACTTGGATCTATATTGTGTGTGCGTGTCTTTTTGTGTGTTTGTGTGTGTGTGAGTGCATGTCTGTGTTTATGTGTGCATGGGTTTGCGTGCGTTTACGTGGACAAAAACGTGGACGTTTATGTGAATATGTGTGTTTGTGTGTGTGGCCAATGCATGCATGCGGTACTGTGTGTGGGCGTGTGTGTGTGTGCATGGATTGTGTGTGTGTGTGTGTTACAGAAGAGCACTCGCGCTGCCAGACCCCAACCAAGCTGAGGCCGGTGGAGGAGGAGCTAGCGGGGCCCCCAGCGGAGGAGGACCCCTGGACCGGGGCCGAGGAGTCTCTCTTCAGGGTGCTGCACGGCACCTACTACAACAACTTCTGCTCCATCGCACGCCTCATCGGATCCAAGAACTGTAAACAGGTGCGTTGATGCAGCCATGCATCGTTGGCTGTACTTTATAGCTATTATTATTGGCTGTCAAGCAACGAAGTTGCGATTCAACCTATTGTTTCTTATTATTATTTTACCTCCATTGGAGTCAACGGCAGCCCATAGAACACCTTGAGGAAAAGTTGTGATTGATGATATGAATTTGGCACACTGGTTCAGGACAGTCCCATTAGCCCATCAAGCACATTTGAGGTCGCTAGCTCATCAGCTCTAGCGCCACCAACAGGTCAAAGTTGGACATGCATTCATGTTTATAACTTTCGACCCATTCATCCAATATTCACAAACATCATTCACATATCATTGGAATCCTTGAACCAAGCCGAGTTCTATGACGTCATTTTGCGCCATGATGAATTTTCCGTCATCTTGGTGTATTTAAAAAACCTTCAAAATGCTACTCCTATCACACATTTTGTCCAATCATCTCGAAACGTAGCACACATGATCTTCAGGCCATGCTTGATATAAAACAATGAAATATTGTTCAAATTCAAAGCCCATTGGCCGCGGCAAAGCCGCCAAACAGGAAGTAAGCCGATTTCTCAGCAGCCCTTTGACATATCATAACTAAACTTGGTACAGAGACCCATGACCTCCTCAATGAATTTGGTGAGCGCTGACCTCTAGGGGGTGCTATAATTAACAAAGAAATGTTTTAACTCCTCTCTCGTCACATAAGTATATTTCAAACTTATTTTCAATGTTTGGTGATACTGTCAGACCCCCCCATATAGCTAATAAAATATTTCCCATGGCAACATCAGAAATGCCATGTTGAAAGTTCTCAAAATCAATATTACATATCCACAGGCCATAGATTATGTCCAATCACCATGAAACTTGCCCTATATGATCTTCAGAACAAGCCGAACAAACTTGCTAAAAAGCTTTTTCAAATTCTAAACCGTTTGGCCGTGACAGCCGATCAAACTTTACGGCAAAGCCTGACCGCCATGTTGAATGTTGTCAATATCAACATTACATATCCACAGGCCACAAATGATGTCCAATCATCATGAAACTTACCCTATATGATCTTCAGACCAAGCCGAACAAATCTGCCAAACAGCATTTTCTAATTCAAAACCATTTGGCCGTGACAGCCAATCAAACAGGAAGTAAGCCTGTTCTCAGCAACTCTTTAACATATCATAGCCAAATTTACTAGATTATGTCCAATCATCATGAAACTTGCCATATTTCATCTTCAGACCAAGCCGAACAAATGTGCCAAACAGCTTTTTCTAATTCCAATCAGTTTGGCCGTGACAGCCAATCAAACTTGACGGCAAAGCCGCCTAACAGGAAGTAAGCCTGTTCTCAGCAACTCTTTAACATATCATAGCTAAACTTGCTGCATAGACTCATGATATCATTCTGGGGACAGCCAAACAATTTGGTGACCTTTGACCTCAGGGGGACGTCAAACAACAATGACTTTATTTACCATTCCGCCCACTTATAATATAAACTGCAATTCTTACTGGATTAGATGCTTCATGAACCACCTCCAGAACGGATGCTTGGTAACATTGTGACTCTGTTAGGGATATTGTTCCGAATACCCCTATGCATTTGGTAAACATTGGCGCGTACTCGCATAATGCTGTGGTTCATTCCGACAGCCGTCGTTATTACCGATTACCGAGACGGTCATCATGTAGCCGCCCATTCCACCAGCAGTCGTTATTACCGAATACCGAGATGGTCGTCATGAAGCCACCTAGCCGATTACGTCCGTCAGGCAGAATTAGTTTACCGATTACCGAGACGGTCGTCATGTAGCCACCCAGCCGATTACGTCCGTCCGGCAGAATTAGTTTACCGATTACCGAGACGTTCGTCATGCGCCCTTACCACTAGGTAGGGTCATTTTTCCATTTTGTCTACATTTACGCGTACTTGCATAATGCTGTACTTCATCCCACCTGACGTCATTATTACCGATTACCGAGACGGTCATAATGTAGCCACCTAGCCGATTACCTCCGTCCGGCAGAATAAGTTTACTGATTACCGAGACGGTCATCATGTAGCCACCCAGCCGATTACGTCTGTCTGGCAGAATTAGCTTATCGAGTCCCATTATGCTTGACACCCACATTGCTGCATGCAGCTATATTTCATAGTTGAATTTCATATTTTGAGTGGACCACAGTTCACTGACTTTTTTCATTTACAACTAATGGACTTTATGTATACCCAACCCAGTCTCACGGAAATACGTGACACTGTCACGTCACGTCATTTAATCTATTCATTCGTGATCTGGGACACGTAATTTAAATTTTTTGAGATGAGGCAGCTACCTTTTTTTCCGTTGCGGTTTGCCTACAGAGCAGCGCACCTGCATTAAATATATCCGTGAATTGTCACAATTCCTCAGAATCAAAGGTGAAAGTATATACGGGTGTCCAAAAGCTGTCATATTGGTAGAAATTTGTGCTTTTGGCACGACATTTTTTAAATTACGTGTCCCAGATCACGAATGAATAGATTAAATGACGTGACAGTGTCACGTATTTCCGTGAGACTGGGTTGCTATACCGGTAAAGCAGTGACCAGCGTGGCCACTCAAGTATTTATGCAATGCTCATTGGACAGCTTCAAATAGGATCGACGTGTCACTCCTGGCAGAAGTATCACTCAAGGAAAACATAGCCCTAATCTTGACGCCTATATTCGGATTTGATAACCTTTTACTGAACAATCATTCATAATGACAACCACAATGTAAGAGGAAAACAGAATAACGTGCTTTCTATTTGATTCATATAATTCCATCGAGATTCTAACTTTGCACACGTTAGTATTGATATAGTATGTTTTTAACTTTAATAAACATATTTGAATTGACGTCCATGCAACCACTTGCCTAAGCATCTAGTGTCCATCAGAGGAAGGCCATCCCCAGAGAGCCTGATGTTATCTAAAGGGATGAACCGTGGCGTTCTGTCTTCCAGGTCTATGAATTTGCGGTGAAAGAGGTCCTGATCCACCGGGTGCCGGTGCAGGACGGAGGAATCTCTCCGCAAAAGAAGAAGAGGAAGCACAGGCAAGCCAGACACAGCCGTCCCCAACTCCTTTATCTCCCTGACTTTTACGCGCCTTTAAACCGTCCCTTTCATTCTTCATTTGTTCATCCATGAAAATAAAGCAAATTATAGGCACAGTATTTTTTATATAGCACCTTTCATACACGAGGCAGACTCAAATGTAACTTTTACCAGCATCAGAATCATTTTATCGCATTGATCCACCGGTTATGCACTCTCCCTCTCTGGCTGCAATTAATACTGTCTTATATTTCCCTATCTGATTAGGTTATGGGCAAAGATTCAGCTGAAGAAAGGTGCGTTGAACCACCCAGATAATGTGTATGATCACCATTACCTTGCTCCTGTTTAAAATGCATTGCAGCTCAGTGCACCACAATGTCGTATCACATTGTTCTCCACCTTCCCCCAGACAACTCCTCCAACCAGGTGTACAACTACCAACCTTGTGACCATCCGGACCACCCCTGTGACAGCTCATGCCCGTGCGTGATGACGCAGAACTTCTGCGAAAAGTTCTGCCGCTGTGAGACCGAGTGTGAGTCCCCGCTTACGAAGCCAGTGCTTTCATCCCGTTCATAGAGATCTCGTTATTCAGCAGTTATTACTTATGAGACATCTTGCCCGCAGGTAGACTGCAGTAGTCCAACAACCTAACCACCTCTAAGCCAGTCACGCCGCCCACTTTACCTGCATTGATGCTTTTATATGGATGCGTCACATGCTGTCATGAAAGCATCATCTATTCTTGACCACATACAAGGGTCCACATTGCGCACAAACATACGGACACACAGACACACACACATACTCACACAAATAGGGCAAGAGACTTTAGGTGCTAGGGTGTTTGACTCCCAGCCACTCGGTTCAATGCCCAATCTCTACCTGTTGGCTTCATAGCGCAAGATGCACAACCCCTTTCTGCTCTTTAATGACATGGATCTGAATTCACGGTCAGTCACTTTCATTGAAAGTAACTAGTAACTTTGCGTATATGCACGCACACACCAACACAGGCAGGCGCAGACCTACTGTCTTTCAGTTGTAGCTCTCTTTCGCCATCCCATAATAGAGCAGAGGATGGGCCGAGCGTAACCCAATCCTGCTGTGCCTCTGGCACGGGTCACTGGAGACACTGTCCTCTGGCAGTGGGAGCGAGAACGGTGGGCGGGTGACTGTTGTTTAACACAAGGGGTGTGTTTTCTAGTGCATTCGTCGC
>OMOA01132541.1:0-10251 GCA_900303235.1 Arctogadus glacialis
ACCTGAATACACACATGTACAAATAGCTTCCTTAGCACTTGTGCCCTTACTCCAACTCTACGAAACACACAGGGGGGGAAGGGGAACTAGCATGACTACACGAGGGTCAGGTGTATGCTAGGACATCGCAACAAAACACAAAGTTCCCCAAAACACAGAAATCTATCTAATAACTATGGATAGATTTATACCCCAGACTTCCAATTAAACAATGTATGATCAAAATAACTAATATAAATAATGATAAGCAATAAGATGGTCAAAGATATGATTACAAAATAAATGTACACACCTCTTCCCAAGGGAATCAGAACAAAGGGAAGAGGGCAGGGGGAGCGGGAAACTTATGGGGTTCTCTGGAATGTGGCGGGAATACAGAAGGAGGCGGAGCCAAATCAAATAACTAAATCAAATAGAGCATAAGGCGGCATGGAAAGCTAAACTTCAGGTAATAGACAGAAAAACAAAGGCAATTGTGTAATTATAATTTAAAAGATATAACACCCTGTTACACTTGCACTTGGTTCTATGAACATCCTTACTGTACCGACAGCGGTATATTGTTGCACTTCTTATGACAAATGTACTTATTGTAAGTCACTTTGGATAAAAGCGTCTGCTAAATGCCCTAAATGTAAATGTAAATGTTTTCATCCTCCCTGTCGGCATTCTTGAATATTTAAGATGACCAACCTCTTACCAGATCGCTAATGACATCAGAATTTCCTGTAGGTGGAGTTGGATCAAAACATATATTTATGAATAAGTAGACTATACTAGTACTATAAACAACTATTACAAAGAAATTGGGAGGGAAAATACTTTTTAAACCTTTTTTTTAATGCGTTATATAATTATCCGTCACGACTCGCGTAGTATGGGGGGAGACTGACACTGATATCTGAGATCACCGGCAGTGTCCCCGGCGGCCCGCTGGTCATCGCCGACCCCCTGAACACGAAGTGTGTTCAGGGGGTTGACGGGGACGAGTGACCCCTTAGATGGGGGCTGGGAGGTGATCACCGCCGTGGTCACCTTGTCCAGGTGGATCAATGGAGGCTTCGGGGAAGTGGAACCGCCACCGAGGGATTCGTGGGCGTGGGGGATTTGCTGTGTGTTTTGTGTGTGTGTGTGATGTCTGAAAAAAGTGAATAAGGCATGAGAGATGCGAACTGCTTTATAGCAGTTTTGTCCCTGTTCTCCCGTCTGGGCATTCCCGTGCTGCTCGCCACAATACTTTCTGCGTCCGCAATGAGCATGTCGTACATGTTGTCATATACCCTCCGTCCACAAGGGTGGCCGACCCGTAGGATGAATGAGAGAGAATATAAAGACAGCCAAATGCATTTGAACTGTTACGGCGAGTCTGTGCTGAGCCTTGAAAAGGCAAACCATGCAACTTGATAGAGCTCAAACTGATTTGCCACTGTGCACAAAACTGCAGCTGGGTGTGTTGGTTACTGGAATAAAAAGTTGTCCATTTGGTCAGCTTTAGTATGGTCTGATGGCCATATTTATAAAGCATTATGTCTCTATCAATTTTGACTCCTTTGCCCATTCTTTTCTGTTAGTCTCTTTTGAAAAGTCTATTTTGATGTAGGCTTTAGTGTGATTCCGGGCTAAACAAGTCGGCTTTAAGTATTTGTATTGTCAAATTCCTACTTAATTTACTCATTGTTCATCATACTACTGAACATCAATCAGACACAGAAACTTCAAATGCAATAATTTATTGAAAACAAATCATAATTCTCCCCCAAAGCAACATTGTTCCTCAAGCCAGCAAATGTTTGCCAAGCAACCTCGGCAATCATAGTTTAAATTAGTGGCAAACTAATTAGTGGGACAACCATAGCACAACCTTCAAATTCATCAATCCAAACTGCGTCGGAACCTGACAATACCACTTCATTCCTTTAGCCTGATGAGGGGACACAAACTCCCTGGTCGATGGACTTCAGTGGCGGGTTCCTCTCACAGCAGAATACAGACCAAATCTGGCGGGAAAAACCACCCAATATGGCAACACTGCTGAACGTCATCACGCTCCGGCGTCAACATAAATCAATGAGACCCACTAATAACGAAGCCAGTATGAAACAAAGGCCCCGTTTACACGAAGACGCTTACGGGTAAAACGACAACATTTTATCGGAAGTGCCTTTCGTTTAGACGGTGACAGCGTTTTTGGGTCTTAAAAACGCAAAAATCTGAAACCACCCTCCTGAGTGGAAAACTTGAATAGGCTCCGCTGTAGCGTTTCCGTCTACACTGCCAAGACTCAAAACTTTGCTCAGATCTGCTCACGTCGCGTACGCGATTACGTCGCATACATACGCCAGTACAGGGAAATAAACAAACATGTTGGATTGTTTCCATGCGTCGGACCTTCAAAAAAACAAACTTTTGGTTTTCGCGGCCCGGATGAGAGAAGTAGGGAAATTCTACGCATGCGCTCAGACATGGCGGTGTTGTGTGATAGTGTAGGACAGCACCACCTAGCCGCCTGGCATGCATACCCAATATAATTTGGGGTCATCCCTATGTTCTCCGGGTCCTATGTTCCCCACTCGGGGAACATAGGTCCCCTTTTTTTTTCCTATGTTCCCCGTTTTTCCCAAAAAGGGTCCTATGTTCCCCTGTAGCAATACAAACTGGGGAGCATAGGACCCTTTTCTGGAAAAGGGTCCTATGTATAAATGTACCTCCTGCATGAAATATGTGTAGATAAATAGGGCAGGCCTACACTACTGTATTTTGTTATATTTTTTAACGTTGGTCATAATGATGGTACTTAGGGAGACAAATATTTTCTGAGGTGGTAAGCGGTATAGAAGGTTTGAGAACCACTGCCCTAATAAATATATAACCTCATGTCAGTAGCCAAAAATACTTTTGAAATGAGTGTGAGCTGTCAGTTAAGATATATGAAAATCAGCTCCAGCCTACCAGTTGATGCCGTCCACCAGTCAAACCCTTCCAGCTGGTTGGATACGCCCACATTGTGTTATCAAAAAGGGATAGATTTTGCTCATCAAGTTGACACTGTGTGGTAAAATAGTAGACTGGGTTGCCCCGCCCATTCTGCCGGGCGATTTGAATTCGCCCTGCAGAAGGGTCTGGAGAAGAGCAATACATTTCTTTCTAGTTGCGATACGTTTTTGCGGGAGCCAACCAACAAGCTGGCTTTTCCCCCCGCGTGCTATTGGCTGGTTTAACACAATGATGACAGGGAAGCGACGGCAAGCAGCCAATTGCGTACAGAGTCATTTGAACTAGGCCCATTGATCACGCCTTTTGTTCTGAAGAAAATGACAGCTTCCCCAGACCAACGTGCAATCTACGATCGAGCTTGGTCTAGCAATAGCCAGGCTATTAAAATAGGGGTCCTCTCTTTCCTGCCTTTATTACATCCTAGATTGTTGTAGCAATTGTAAATAGTCACCAATCACATGCTGTATCACTTAACATAATTGTGGCTGCCTTGACTTTAAAGGAAAAACAATGAACATTTCAAGGCGTTTTTTTTATAACATTATTTGCAATTATTTTCCCAGTACTTTTCCATGGAGCTCATAACAGGAAGATTTCTTTGTCCATTCCAACTAATATCAGTTTACATTACATTATCTTTAGTTTTTACAAAATGTTATCTCTCACTTTAAATAATTGTATCTGATCTAATTCATTAGTTATGTTATTTTGGTATTTTTCTGAACATTTAACACAATGCTTAGCTCTATTTGTAAACAGCAATGCCTGAAAGTTTCTATAAGCTCTAAAATAGAAATGAATCTGGGTTCAGCCACATTTAAAACACATAGTTTGAAATAAACCATCTTCCAGGGTTATAAGGTTATATTTGAGCTTCTTATCATATTTTAAGCTTTCACTTTTTAAACCTTGAGCAATTTACCGCACCTGAACTGGATCACAACATTGAGGAATTACAGATACAAACTATATTAGGACCTGGTTGATGGACTTCATTGGCCGGTTTCTCTCACAGCAGAATACAGACACTCCTGAGTCCTTTCACTGTTCTTCTGTCTTCCTTTGGTTTTCCTGCCAGAGAACTCCAACACTCCGTAGTTCAAGGAATCCGTTTCCCCGTCCTACAACAGAGGACTGTGTCAGACTACCAAATGTTGAAGAGAATACAATAAACTAGTGTCATTTTATCTTCATAAACAAAGGCCGGTTCATGCAGTTAGATATTGCAATAAAAACATATCAGCCTTCCTAAAAATGTAGTTAATTAAACGAAAATTATCATACCCATTATCCACTTTCCATATGTATCATACCCAAGCCATTGAATATTAGTTATGCTTGATGATGATTAATTAATGAACGTTTACATTCTAAAAAACATACACAATGCCGATGTACCTGTTGTTCTTGAATCACTGAGGCATGTGAAACATGGTAGGAGGCTCTGGGATTTCCTGAAAATAACAACGGAAGAAGAATATTTACTTTTGACGATTATGTTTCTATTGTTGATGTAATGTTTTGTAGAACCCTGATGTTCAAACAGTTAAAACAATAAACAAACAATAAATGTTTACGGGTAAATATTTATATGTAAAACAATTAAGTCCAAAAAATGGGGCTAGATGTCTGTAAATTATACAATGTACCCATTTCTAAAATTCTCTATCTCTATCAAACATCTCTGACCTGTCCTGAGGTCATATGAAGTCACATCAGTAGGCTTAGTGTAGAATCTACTGTACCTTTGCAATGCTCACAAACTTGCTTTTTATTTCTGGTTACAAACTGGATTATATTCCCACCCAGACAGCAAGCCAACAGAATTCCAAGCACCACGGTAACCGGATTAATGTAGGGTTCTAGAAAGAAAAGAAGATTTAGATCTCATGGTATCTGCTGTAAAGAATTACACATCATATAATGGAAGGGGATTTTCATGAAAAAGTACAATATTTTCACGATGTTAAATTAAGGAAAACATTGCGATTCATTATCGAGCAAATAAATAAAAAATATTATGCTTAATATTATTATTCTATTATAATTAAAAGTTATCTAATAGACAAGTATTATAAATAAAAGAAATATTCTGGAAGTATGAAGTCAAATATATTGACCTGTTATGTCCAGCTTAGTTCCATTTCCAAACACAACTTCCCCACATGCTGCCAGGGCACAGTAGTAAGTCCCAGCATCAGAGGAGTCTACATTGTTCTTGGGGAGAGTGTAGACACAGCTCTGTGGAGCAGACGGAGGCCCAGAACTATTCAGACATTCACCACTCCTGTTTCCATTCATGTAAATGGCAGCAGGGTGAGATGGTCCTGATCTGAACCAGTACACACTGGGTTCCCCTTGGCACTGGTTACTGTGGTCCGTCCTCTGGGAGGTAATAGAGCACTGGAGAGCCACGGGGGCTCCCAGCTGAGCTGATGCAGACACAGGCTGTTGGACCACAGTCTGGGAGACAAAACTCTGTTCACTGGGATCTGAACAGTTGAATAAAACAATCATCATAAGAAACAAACCAAATATCTTTGCGGTTCTTTCAGAAAAAATGTATTTTCGATCATGATATTTGAAACAAGAAATATCTAACTAACTAATGCATGATTTACCTTTGACACTCAGGAAAATGCCATTAATCAAAATGCTTTGATATTGACTTCCTTGATTACAGAAATAATTTGCTTCATCCTCTTTATGAACGTTGCTGATTGTCAAATTGAAGTTACTTCCTTTTCCCACTGTGACCCTCGACGAAAAGGACGGTTCAATCTTATTTGATCCATATCTTCTAGCTATCATTTGGAGATTATATCCCAGAGATTGCTTGTACCAGTTCATCGCTTCATTAATATTCTGGTCTTTCAAAACTGTACAATCCAGAGTGACAGTATCTCCAAGTTTAGCTTCTTTCAAATAGAGTGGTTGAGGATCCTCTTGGGTCTGAATCAGCACTAAAACATAAAGAAAAACAAGAAAGAAACATACATCACTATTGTTGTATATTTACTATACAAAATGGAATAACATCCTACTTCAAGAATTACGATAGATTTTTATCAACAAACACCACAATAATGTACGCACATTAAAACAGTACTTACATGCAGTACTCAGAATCATCATTGCTAAAAACCTTGTCATAGTTTGATGCTGAACCAACGCTGGACTCACTGAAGTGAATGATTCTGACTTTAGACTAACATTTACATTTCCTGGGACCACTGTGATTGGCTGGAACTTAGAGGCACTTGATGAGGCAAGCCAATGATCCAGCTTTCTGTGAGGTGTAGTTCATGTCATATTTAAATCTAAACTAAACACTGAAAATCTACGTTGTTCACTTTGTTTTCATCTACGGAACATTGAAAGCTTTCCCTGATGATGAATACATTTGATTTTGCTTTCTACACAAACACACACACGCACGCACGCACGCACGGGCACACACACACACACACACAGTTGACATAGCTTACATGCCTGATCATTAGTTAGTATGAAGACAGGAATGGGGTGTACTGTATTGGAAAACAAATCTAGAGACATGTTAAATATGTCACGTTGTTATGAGAATGGGTCTGATAGAAGCATCACATGAGAAAATGGGAATTGTATGCATTACCATTAACAGTAGAAGTAGAAGCAGAAGTGGTAGTAGCAGTAACATTAGTAGCAGACACTGTAACATTAGAAGCAGTAGTAGTAGTTGAAAAACACTGAGTTAAATGCAACTCTCTGTGAACGAGGACAGATCTCATACCAAAATGAACCCCAGCTATGGGCGGAGAGATATCGATGTGCTCTGTGTTGATGAGCAACAAAAATAAACTCAAACTTTTATAACCACCAGTGTAAGTGGCAGTTAATACACTGGTGGTCAACAAGCCCAGGAAAGATAAGGTTTTTCTTCCTTTCTCCCTATAGTGTGTTTTAAGCACTGGTTTGTGAACAGAGAGTGAGACATTAAGACGAGAGGTGGGGGTGTTGGCCGATCATGTCTTTTTTTTGACACACCACTACAACTCTTAACCATACATAGACCATGAAATGGACATATTTTCCCATCACTGACTGAACCTGAATACTGATTCTAATCATGTTATTTTCGCTTGCATGTGCTTTTTCAAAAAAAATAATAATTATGAACATAATTGTTGTCAAGGATTTTGTGTGAGGTTATTATTCATGCTCGGTATTGAATATTCATGTTGAGTGCAATGATCATGGCAAGCTGAATATCTATAGGAATAAGGAATAGCAAACCATATTAAAAGTTGTTTAATTTCCAAAGATCAAAAGTAGAATCCATTTTAATTATCAAAATGATCAACCACAATATTGAGTGTGTGAGAAGACTAGTATGCTCTTGAATTGTGTGCAGTGGCGTAAATATCGACGGTGCAACCGTTGCAGCTATACTGACTATAAAGACCAACATTTAGAATCATAGATCCACTGTGATTGGCATGGAACTTAAAGACGCAAACTAAGGCAAGCCAATGATACAATGTTTTCTTGAAGTTCATGTTTGTAGTTCATGTTTTGTGTATGTATTCTATCTACATTGAAAAAGTTCTGTGAGCTTTAGAACTTCGCTTATATGAACAATATATTTTATTTAGTTTTCTGATATTTGTGATACATTTTATTGTTCTACTTCTATCTACTTGTAATATCTAAACAACACTACTGTTTAAGGCCAATCTTCCCTTTTTAAATATGTTCACATGCCGCCAAATGTTACATCACACACCATCATGAATTCATATTAAGAAGCACTGTATGGTTATAAATAACAGTTATGGTAGTTGGGTTGAGTAATACAGCAGCCTAACACACTTGGACCCCCACCCCACCAGGAGCACCATGGATGCTTTAAATACTGGTGGGTCCCATGAAGTGTTATAAAAACAAGGGAACGGCCCTCTAAGCTTTATCTCCTCTGGTTGAATCTGATCAGATTCTGGCCAATTAAGAGAATTAATTAATTGTATGTCAGCCTTGTTCAGAATCTTCCTTTATGTTTTAAAGATTTCAGAACAATGTGAGCAACAAAAGTTTCTAAATAAATCCTTACTAAGACATAGTAAACCTATGTAATTGTAGTAAACCATATCTTTGTGTTTCACATGCCTAATGCTATATCAGAAGACCCCCTCTTGAGCCCACCTTGTTGATGATGCTTTTGTTTGTTTCAGGCTGCATGTTTTATAACCGCCAGTGTAGATTTGCAGTTCATGCAACAAGCCCAAAGCATCTAGTGCGACTTCCTTTTAGAGAGGCGAGGGCTGTCGCTGGCCATGCCGTTGCCTTTAACACACCATGAAACTTCTTAACTATAAACTGTGTGTGTGTGTGTGTGTGTGTGCGTGCGTGCATCCGCGTGTGTGTGTGTGTGTGTGTGTGTGTGTGTGTGTGTGCGTGTTTGTGGTCATTAATAACAGGGTTTTGCCCTTTCTTGTTGTCCTCAAAATGTCGGCATGTTTTAAACTAATTTGTATATATTTCATTTATATAAATTTCAATCTTGCATGATTCAATGGTACACATTGAAGGGAAGAGCAGGTTTTCATGCTATTTAAACGTTGCTGACTTTATCTTACGAAGCATTGAGGTCAGCTCATGTCCTTTCCGCCAAAGATGTGAGGGCAGAGTAATTAGGGTCTGAGATGTCCCTCCCACTGGGCCAAACCTATAACTGAAAATAGTAACTCTGAATATTTCGAAGAAGGGTGTATGGAGTGCAGTGGTAAGTTAAGCCTACTGCTTGTGCCTAGAAAACAGGTTTCATACATCCTAAAAGTAAAACAAAAAGTTGACCTTTGGATGAAATGAACAAATAGTCAAATCTTATGTAAGGCAATTTAACTTGAGTTCGTCTAAATTAAGCTGAAATAGTGTTTTAAAAAGGAATACATATAACGTTGACTTATTAAAATCATTTAGTATTGAGTTCAGTCAGCACTAGGATACTTCTCTGGTGCCACCTAGTGGCTGTAGCTTCGCGCCTCTAAAGTTCACTCGACTCCTTCGAATGCATCGACGACACGGAAACAGCTGAGAGATGTGTGTGACACAATGTGACATGTACATTAACGCAATGTGATGTGTTTTAAAATGAAGATTAATGTCAGTGTGGAGGACTTAAAGATGTAACATTCATCATGTCCTTGTTTGATGGTGGCGGACATTCATCATGTCCACCATCTTACCTGACAAACATAATTGTAAAGAACAGCCGCTTAGATGGCCTTACCTTTCGTGAATGTTTACGCCTTGAAGTGCATCCAAGCTCATTTATATGCAAAACAACATCAGCCATCTTCTCGGTACAAAAAAAAACGCTGGGCAACAACTTTTCCTAATGTTTTTTTTAATGAAGCTCAAAAGCTAATTTTAATACCAAACAACATTTACAACACGAAAAGGTTGTGCTATTCATTCACCATAATGGAATGTGTTACAAGAGTGAATCGACGGCAGGCTACAGGCTGTGATCTAAAGGACTATGGTCCTAATACAACATAGAGGCCACAAACAAAGTCTGATCGTCACAAGCATCTCGGATTACTGCGCCATTGCTGTTTGAATACTGGTTCTCATGTGATTGTGCAAAATAATACAGTTTACAGAACGGTAATAATGACATCCTGATACATTTCGCAGGAACTTTCAGAATTACATTAAAAAAATCAGTAACGGTGTTAGAAAAACATACATAAAAATTCATTTCTAACATTATATCAAAGTTCACAATTACAGAAAAAGCTTGATGTTTTCTCAATTCATTCACCTGCTTTGTGTGGTGAATGAATCCATTTGATTTAGTTGAATCAAACACACTAAATCAACTCAATACTCTACATTTTTGGAATTGAATGCTGATTAACATGAGCTGAAAATAAGCGGTTTGCCTCCCCCTCACAAATAAAGGTTTCTTAAGTTGCTGTTTAACAGAAAGTGTCCTTGCCGATATCTATACATTCTCATTGTGCTGTTTAGTGTCTTTATTTGGCCCATTACGAAAACATCTAAATCCAAAAGCTTCAGGTATCATCTTCTGTTTTTGTGGCATTCGGCATAGAATAATTAAGGACCATTATCTATGTTAACTTTCAATTTCAGTTGTGTTAAAGTCCATACAAAACCAATAATTCAATGTTCTAACACACTCTGACAACATTCATCTCTTCAGAACACACACACACACACACACACACACACACACACACACGTTTTAAGCAA
>OMOA01132548.1:0-16336 GCA_900303235.1 Arctogadus glacialis
AAAGTACTATGCGGCAACATATGCTCCTGAAACACAACGGTGAGTTCGGGAAAGCAGACCCGCAGCAACCAAGTGTGTCGGCTATTTTCACCGCCGCAAGACGCAGCTGTAATACCGGCCGTGTAGAGAAGATCACAACGCTGAGTATTTCCATAGTCCATTTGCTGCCGTTTTATTTGCAGCTTTAAATTATTTGCAATGGTTAGGCTACTTGTTTCGTTTTTGTTTTTTTAAAACTGTTACAGGCCTTGGTGCGACGTGATTTAAATTGTGAGACGCATATTTATTTTTGTAAGGAAAATGTGTTTTGAACGTTTGCAAAAATAAATAATGAATACTCTGGATAACTCTGACTGTTTTGATGGAGAATAAGCATTACATGTTTGGTTGGTAATATTGCCGTTCATCATCAGGCCTATTCCTGCTGCAGATGCGTTGCATTCTAAAAATAGATTTGATTTAACGAGTACTCGATTGATCCTCGAGGAATTCCTTCGATCACTCGAGTTTGGAATTTACTACTCGTGCCCATCCCTAATACCAAGTTAGCATTATTAAATTAAGACGCAAGATATGCCCTTCAAATGTTTTAAACGCCCAAGAAATCATTTTTGGCTCCAATGCCATGTCTTTGGTATCTTTTTTAAAAGTTTATTCGAAAGTTAAAATCATAGAAATCCATTTATCGGTTTCATAATATCTCGAAAGAATAGTCCCACATAAATGCTCTCTTTTCAAAAAGGGGCCCCTTCTATTTTAAAAATTGCACGCGTATACATTCGTGCTTCAAAATATGTAAAGCCCAACTTGAAAGCAGAAGCTGTTTAGTTTTGTGTTCCTCTTGGTAATATAACTGAAGACAATAAATGTATGCCCCTAGAGGCGGGAGGGCGTCTATGCACATTCATTGTTTTGCCAATCAATTGTTGTGGACACGCAGTTTGCTCATTATGCTTGCATAGCTTCAAAACTGCAAGATACAGGATTTTTTTATTATGAATGAACGGTGCACGTGATAAGTTCATTTTGGTTCACTGCAGCTCACACCATGACTATATATAAGGTGTAACAGTTCCATTAGGATAAGATTTAAAAGATTTTCAATGTGGTATGAATACGAACAAAAATGTAGTTTGGAAAGTGAAATATTGTCGGAATTCTGTATACATTTCCCTTCATCATAAGCTAATGCCCAATCGATTTTTAATGTGCTTCCATGTTGAAGCATTTCATGGTTTAAGAAAGACTACATTGTGATACAATAACATTGCCAATGCTAAAACTTGCACATTGCAATAACTGTAAGATTGTCAAATGTTGAAGTTCAACACAATGTAATTTTTCCCTTTTTTTCTTATCTGCAATTTCTCAAACTGAGGGTAATAACAGAACAATTCTTGTTTCAAACTAGTTATACATTTTAAATAAGGTCATGTTGGCGTTGTTTAGGGAAACTATTTTGTGACTGAATATATTTTCCAATTAGTTTGGCAAGGTGTTGGGTGCACAAGCGTTTGTCAGGCCGAAAATCTGACTTTGGTTAGTCTGTGTCTCAAACATCTTTGGGTTCTTAATATTTATAAAACATTATTGCGCTTTCCTCAATTAAGGAAAAAGCTAATATACACAATAGTTTATAGATAACATAATCAAAAAATCTCTTGATAGTATGCATTAACGTGAAAGGGCAATAATGAAAATTTGACATTTAAAAAAACCAAAATTCATAATTCTGGCAATAAATATCAACTTACCAAGTGCCATTTCACTCAGTCACCTCCACGTCATGGTCCATACGTCATGGCCAATGCGTTACACCTTTAATATGGTGAAAGAAAAGGTTTAGGAAAAAAATTATTTAAACAGCACTCCCTACTGGTTGTAAATGTGTGCTAGTCCAACATTTTCACGTTTCAAAAGTCCGAAACATTTAAAAGTAACATGCATACCATATTTCTTGGATGATCGGCATTGTTCATCGTTTTCTTCTCAATCCTCTTTAGGGAGCAAACCTACAAATATAAGAGGCATAAACAATTATTAGTCTAATGTGTAATTTGTAACAACAAAATTGTAATCTACATTAAACAATGCTGGACGAAAGGGCAATCTAGCATACTGTTTACTCCAGATTTTCCTTAAGTAGGCAGATAACCCCTTTTCCCATAAGAAAAAGCTTTTAATTGTTTGTGGAAAATAAATGCAAGCATGTTTTTTGTTAAAAAATTCTCCATGTATCCTTGGTGTGGTCTGGTAATCTCCCCCCATCATTTATGCAGGTATAGGCAACCTGACAAAATAAAATAAATATTTTTGGTATTTTTTCTATTCACTGCCATGAAGGGTTAAAAGCCAACACCCTATTTTAGATTTCGACAAAACTTCAGCTATCTGATATGTTACCTGCCATAAACACAACATTTCATTTGCATATATATACATCTTGACATTACAGAAGAAACTAATTGATGCTTTATTTTTTATCATTTTTATGCAATTTATCTATGTATTTTATACCATTCTAATATAAATCTCTCATCTCTTCCAGTGTCCATTGACATTTTTTGTTTTCCACATTTGTAATACCTCAAACTGAACGTCAAATTAAACTTTTTTCCCCTTTACCCCCTTTTATTTTAGATATGACGTAATACACAAAATGTTAAATATATCCAAAAGAGTCCAAAAATCCCCAAAGTCCATTGTATTCAGGGTAACTCTTCAACTTGTAAGCATTGAACACGATAATGATCCTTTCTGGTCGTTTAAGAACCAACCAAACGACGACAAGGCCATTTGCCCTTTCAAGGACAAAGACCATTTTAAATGCGTAGTTGAGGAAAAACACCCAACACTTTTACAGCATCTCTTCCAAATACTAAGAACTGTAGTGTTATCAAACCCATAGGATAAACACGCTATAGGAACGTGGGGGTACTTAACACCGACAGAGTAGGGTTATATTCCTCGACTAAAACACACCATAGCCATTTTTGCCCTCCTCTCTTTTAGTGTCGTCCTTTCCACCATATTGCTCTTCGCCTCGACTCTCGACCACAAGTATTGAACACTGAACATGAGGACTGGAGAATCCTTACCCGTGAAGCAGGGCACCACTATCCCATTTCATCTGTTTGGAAGGTGGTAGATGCATCAGTTTTTGGACGTTTTAGACGATTCTTCGGCCCCATCGTGTCGTCTTGCGTCTTGCCGGTGTGGATGCTCGGTTCCTCTGCCGCGTCTGTCTTCTTCCCCGGGTATGCTTACGCTGTTATCCTCCGCTGGCTCTGCCCACTTTCCTTCAACGTAAGCACGCACAACTCCCCGACCAGCTTCCAGGACAAAGTCTGTCACACTGCAATGTTGAATAGACCACAACGCAATGAAACAAGCATTTTGGTTTGTTTCTTTTTTCCTGTTAACTTAGATAAACGCCTTAACATATCTGAATAATAATTAGGACTAATAATAACAACTATCCATTGAACCTATCTTTAACTTGTGGGGACCAAATCTAGGCTACGTATTTTTTTTATACAGAATCATAGGCTATATTTAAAATATAGAATAGTGTTTTCAGAATGCAATGCAATGAATCGAGCTATATGCCGTGCAGGGCAACGTGAGCCTATAGACGATATATAGGCTTATCTAGAAGGTTGTGGACCAACGACAATGATCAAATGGTGAAATAAGTAAATTTCCAAAACAATTTACATTAAATACTAAGAATAAAGTCGGCCTTCATTGATATGGTGGTACCATAACACCAAATAAAAAAAAAAATTCAATGGTATCAGTCTCTGCAAACAGGAAATGGTCATATACAGTATATGATCCAGTTTTGGAAAACTTTGCAAAGCAGGGCTACGATTGCGTTTTACATATTTTGCCTACATTGTTCGGGAATGGGCTTTGCTCAATACTCCACCCACACCACTGGCCAATGAGCTACGAGATCGGGCAGCTTGAGTTTATGGCAGTGGAAGATTTCTTTAAAAAGATCATCGGCTTAGCAACGGGAGAGTTCCGACGTCCCGCCCCCATCCGGGCTTTAAGTCTGAAGTCTGACACAAACACATTTCGGGACATTTGAAAGCCTATATATAATAAGCATAGCAACGGCCACCAACAATTAACCAGCCACATGTTTCCCCTAAAAGATGATGATTCCAGACAATATCGTAGTCTTAATTGTTGAAGCCCATACACCACAATATAAAACACATTGAATAAGATGCCTAACATTTCCTAACATAATGCAACTGAAACAGAAATGTATTCCTGATTTCCATTTCCAGACCTATAATTAATAATAATATCTATGCAGCACACTCAGCTGTCCAACAACTTTATGTTTAATGTAAAGTAATGTAAAGGATATTGTGGGCTGCTCTGGTATAATGCCACACTTCAAAAATTAATCTTATAGGAAAATGAATTATAAAGATCCCTTAACTAGGATAACCACACTGAAAACAAGTTCCTGACACGCCTCAAGGTGTGCAAGGAGGAGTGAGTGAGAGTTGGAGCAACACACGTTCAACTAGACCAGCTGGTTAGGTTTTTAACAAACTGTGATTATCTTTCTTTTTTGCTTACTTTGTTTACTGCAGTCGAGCAGGGTGATAGCTGATACACTTTTCTAGTTTAAGGGCGGCTGAGGAAACAAGTTCGATTTAGGTCAAAGCAATGGATTACATTTACATCATGGTCAAACTTTGTGGAACAAATAAAACATAGTATTTTTGTTTGCTTGGAATTCGGGTCAGTCGATTGTGACATACCAAGCAATAAGAAGGTGGGAAAGTTTATAGTAATAATGTATTAATTTGAACTTTCATTCAAATGAATGTTCTGTCCAGTCCAGACCTAACCCTTACTTACATTTAAACCTACCATCCCCAACATAGGACCTAACTATTACTATTAGCCTACTGTTATCTTACCATGAACCATAACCATATCAATGTTCGAGAGACCCAGACGCTCAAGGCAACAAGTGTAATTCCCGCGTATAGCCACAAGAGAGCAGCATAGAGACACATTCGGGTATCCAGGAGGCAGGAGTTCAGCACCATGCTTAGCCAATCAGAGCACATAACTGAGTCCACGCCTGCCCAGTAGATAAGTCACAACACATAGCCCAGGGGGCTAAAACGCTCCGGGTAACGCATCTATCAGATGCCCTACTGAGTGTATCTCCACGCGTGCATAATACAATTCCTCTCCTTTTGCTTCATAGAGACTAGACTAAACCTTTACCAAATAAAGTCAAGTGAGTTAAAGCGATCCTGACTCGGCAGACTTTTTCCAAAAATAACACAGCATTTACATATATAGTAACAAAGTCCAATATAATCTGTTCTTCTGACACAGAAGTCTAATGTCATTCAGTTTTGACTTATCCTCTTGTCCTTTCTTTTTGAAGAACATACATATCATGGCTGTCAATCTGATGGCTCTAGGAGCCTAATTAAATGTAACTAGAGTAACGCCCAGGCCTAACCCAATCACAGCCAAAAAGTGATTCACAGCCCGCTCATATGAGGCCATATTATTGAACCGCTGCTTGGAATTGTAAGCTATAAAACAGCGGTAACACTTTATGATAAGGGTACATTGATTAAACATTAATTAACTAACAGTTAATTAACAGTTAAAGGTGCAGTGTTTATAATAACATGGCATCTAGCGGAACACAATATTGATTATGATTTTTAAGTAGGTTTTCATTAGTGTATAGTCCCATGTAAATAAGAATGTGTGTTTTCACTGCCTTACTGTGCATTCACACCAAACGCGACGGGGCGACAAGATCCCATACAAAGTGAACATAGCGACGCGTATTGGGCAAATTTTTCGCTAGAGAAAACCGGCGACAAGTTTTGATTTGTCACGCCAAACTTTCGCCGTGCACAGGCGAGCGCGTTCACGAGGATTTGTGCCGCGACAAATTCGCTCGAGTTGAATGATTTTGACTTTGACGCGAATTTCGCGTCAAAGACAGCCAATCAGCGTTCAACAGCGTGGCCACTGAGTGACATGTGTAACGTAACAGCCAATCAGCGTTCAACCGTCAAACTCAGTGCCGTGCAGTCCGCGGTGAACTGCAGCATGGAGGAGAAAGTGGTTGTTGCCGTTTGTGACTCCCGGAGCTCTATGTATAATAGTATATAGTAATATAATATAATTGTATAGATAAGATCACGGCCAAAAGCTCTGTGCGCCTCCGAATGGCCGTAGCGCGGGGAGCTCTCATAGGGATTGGGCTTCTCAGGGTTTGTTTACCGGCGTTGCTATGGTTTCCGGTCTTGTGTATTTCAACGGTTTATCAGGTATGCCCATCTAATAAATCTCTGTCTAATCAATACTTCATTCACTGCCTCTTCCGTGGTCATTACAATATTATGAATAGACTGCGTCGGGTCCTCCGACGTCTCACCCTCTTCCACAAAAGGTAAAGACAAGGCAATGGTGGTTATCGTGTTGTGGCGCGACAAATTCGACAACATTTGCACAGCGACAGATTATGATTTGTGGCGTGACAAAACTTCGGCGTCAACGTGAACGGGCGACAAATGTCGCATTTGGTGTGAACGCACAGTTAAGGTACGGCCACACTGAACGCGTTAGGCACTTTAGAGGTGTTGAAAATCGCCATTTTTGCATAGGGAACCATTGGTTTAGGAGCGTAGATGCGTTACATGCGCTAAAGCAGCGCGTTACTGTGCGTTCACACCAAACGCGACGGGGCGACAAGATCCTATACAAAGTGAACGTAGAGACGCGTATCGGCGAATTTTTCGCTTGAGAAAACCGGCGACAAGTTTTGATTTGTCGCGCCACACTTTCGCCGTGCACAGGCGAGCTCGTTCACGAGGATTTGTGCCGCGACAAATTCACTCGAGTTGAGATATTTCAACTTTGACACGAATTTCGCGTGATGACAGCCAATCAGCGCTCAACAGCGTGGCCACTGAGTGACATGTGTAACGTAACAGCCAATCAGCGTTCAACCGTCAAACTCAGTGCAGTGCAGTCCGGGTTGAACTGCAGCATGGAGGAGAAAGTGATTGTTGCCGTTTGCGACTCCCAGAGCTCTATATGTAATAGTATATAATATAATTGTACATATAAGATCACAGCCAAAAGCTCTGTGCGCCTCCGGATGGCCGTAGCGCGGGGAGCTCTCATAGGGATTGGGCTTCTCGGGGTTTGTTTACCGGCGACCACTATCGTCGGGCCGGGGCTTTGATCGAGCGTTTTAATCATTGCTCTATCGGCCTAATCTGAGGAGAAATCTATTCCATTTACAGAAATATTATAGACCTTTATTACACGGGTCTTCTCAATGCCGTGGAACGCTCCGTTCACTTGCATGGGTAGTAGTCAGGTAACTTGTCAACCCCAGCGTCTTCGGTTACTATGCAACGTCAACGTCTTTGGCGGACTATCTCTGCTAATCAACACTACGAATGCTGGTAACGAATAAATTATAAAGACACACCATGTGAAGTTATTTTTTCCTTTTGGCAAGTAGCCGTGTAATAAGCGGGATAATGTATAGAACGTCGCCGGAAAATAAGCCCCCTCAGGGCGAAGCAAGACACCTCCGCTGGGCGGGCTCATCTAGCGGCGTAGGCGCGTTGGGCGCATTGAACCATTTTTGTGACACACAAAGATCAAGCGCCAGGTTAGGCGCGTTACGCGCGTAATGCGTTCAGTGTGGCCGTACCTAGAATGAGCCCTTGGGCCTCCTCATGGGTGCCGTCATGTTGCACCCAGTGTTTCTACAGTATCCCAGAATGGACAAATGGATCTAGAGGGATTATGGTTTTGATTCGATCGGCTTAAGAGTTCTAGAAAGGAGGAGGGCGTGTTATCCCCATGTCTACCACCCATTTGTGATACTTAATTACCATCGTTGTTTAGGAGCGATATAATGAGTGATGACGTGTATGAAATCCGCCACACATCGTGGAGTACTACTAGTGTCCGAGAAGCTTATCCGCTCTCTTTTGCGGACATGAAGAGAATCATCCTCTAGCTAGGCTAGGCAACATACATCTTCACACACACCATGGCGTTATACCATAATTATCCAAGAAGCTTAACCCTCTCCCGGACACGCCTCTTACAGCCTAGGGAAGATGAGCATGCTAGAGGATAGAGGATTCAATTAGAAGGCGTTTCACACCCTTTTTTAATCCACGTGTGAAATAGTGCAGCGAATGGCAGTTTGTGGATGAGGGGGATTATAATAAATGGGTATGGATTCTTTACTACCTCCTTGTTCTTGAGAAGTTGGTTTTTGAGGTTGTTTTCCAGTTCAAAAACTGAAAGTAGGCCATTACTCTTTCACAGGAAGTTTGCATCAAAAACGAAGGGCTCAGTTATCAAAATATAACATAGTGATAATTAAAGGTCTATAGTTAACCACTATGGATTGAGTAATAGGATGGTTTGTTAACAAACTTAAATTGGCTGCTACCTCCAAAATCTCCCCAGTAGTTGCTACTAAATTGTACTAACTGTAGCCTACTAAATGTTACAGACCAAATAATCCCCACAAACTCGATATGCAGAAATATCCGATATCAGCTCTCTGAACATGAATGATGATCCTGCTTTTGTGTAGTTGAGGAATATCTGCAATAGTTAGACATATTAAATATGTTAATATACAGAAATGTTGGCATCATACATTTCATTTCTTCGTATCTTCATTTACACATTCATATTGTTCCACTGAATATTGTTAAAATATATATAAACATTTAAGCTGAGGACGCCTCAATGAGTCAGCTAGGAGGTCTATCAAGGTTGTTAATAAGGCAAAGAGGTAAAATGTGAAAAGGTGCTATGCATAATTGATTTAGCTACTGTAAAAAAAAATACAATTAGGGCTGAGAGCCATAAAACGTCTCAAGGTAAGTTTTCGGTCATTCTCAATGCAATATGATAGCATATCCTTATTACCAAGGTAAGACAACCGTGTTACCTGCACTTGCCCCCCAAGCCATTGGAAAGCAATGAGCCCTGGTTCTGATCTGATCACAAACAGGCCCATACAGAATTGCATGCCCAGTCCCCAGAGCACAGGTCTCCATGACACCTTCAACAATCAAAGGATAAGTTGATAAGTTCAAGTGCCTCGTTCTGTTGCTACCCGATTAGCGTGACTCTGTCAATAAATCGTCTTCTCAAGGCTTGTAAGGAGAGCGTTCCGTTCATGCCTTTTTGTATTATTGTAATTTTGGATAATTATCTGAATTGTTACTGCCGAACTTAATGCCAGCACAACATTATTTTCTCCACCTATCCACAAATAGGTTTATATATAGAAACAAAGAAAGAACAAAGGAACAAATAAAGGTAGGCTACTGATGCAAAAAGGATTTTCGTTAGGCATGATTCACTTTCAGACACTTTCAAAAACAGTGTCATTGAAACCATGCATATCTACGTGTCATAGTTTCAGAAAGTGTCTGAAAAGGATATGTGGTAAGTGAAGATACGAACAGGTGACTGAAGTAATTAAAAGAAGCGAGAGAGAAATGTGTGTTTACAGACAGAGTGGTCAATGTTCATTGACCACACTGTGGCCTGTCTGTTTATTTTGTAAGAATAAAAGTTTTAAAACATAATCAAACTCAACATCATTGTTTTCCAACATTAGACGATTCCAAGTTGTTTTTATATCGGTGTACATTTTAAAAAGTTTTCATACATGCACAATGTACATAAAAGCAAGACAAGTTGGAACTTTAAAAAAATATTATAAAAACGTATTATTTCTCAGCAATGTGATTTATTCTCAAAGAAATGAATTAACCCTTAACCACAGATTAAAGACAAATCAGCCATAGAAAATCAGTGTCATGATACATTTCATTTTATAGAACAAATTTTAACGGGTAATCACACAGTCACTAAGGACATTTGTAGAACAGTAAAAGAAGAGCAACACAAGATTTGAGGTCCCCGGTACTATTTGCATATTTGCGCCTCATAAATTCCACAACACTGAGTAAAATACTGAGTGGCGTTGGTAACTGCAGTCCAACACCCAATGAATGTGATATTTCCATTGTTTACAGTGCTGAAAGAGAAATGTGTTTTACATTAGAATGGACTGATTAGGTCTCTAATAATAATATTTATATAATTGATATATATTGCCATTTTGTGTATATTATATAAATATTATGATTATTTAGTAGATTCAAAATAAAATGTTCTTTCTAAATCTAAATTAATGATCCAGCCTTTTTTTTCTTGACATAGTAGACTGACGTACCTTGCGTAGAGGTCATTGCAGCATGTTTGAATGTTCCCCTCCGTCCCATTGAACACAGATGTTCTGAAGATGCTCAGGCAGTCCAGAGGAGGAACAAAGAGGACCCCTTAGATAGAGAGTTACAGTCGCTGTTATCCTGTGCCATATCAACAAAAAATGTGGTCAGCCTGGAAAATGGAAGGAATTTTGAATGGCTTACCTGCAACGCAAGCATTGATAAATGATGCACAGGTCCCAGCGAATAGTGCTCTGACTACCAAAGCTGCTATAACTTGTTTTTTGGCTGGGCATATGGATGCTTTGAATCGAGAAATGTCGGTTAGAATCAAAACAAGTAAATAACTGTAAATGTGACGATCAGACAAGTCAGTGCTGTAAAGGTTAAAGGTTATACAGACCCAGGCCTCCCATCACCATGCCAATTGAGCTAATATTGGCAAATCCACAGAGGGCGTTCGTGCTGATAACTTCCGATCGGACCTTTGATGGACACAACCAAGAGAGTGTAGAATAAAATGCACCCATTTTACAATGACAGCTGCATGACGCTATGCCGGCAAAACTAACACTAGCAATGGCAATGCACCCAGTAAATGAAGACTACAAAAAGACAACAAGAAAAAAGGTCCACTCACAGAGATCCACTGTCTTACTCCATCAATCACTTCATCAAGTCCTTCGACCCGATTCGTTTTCATTTTGGCCAATTTCTTATAGGCCAGAAACTCGTTCAGAAAGAGCTTGTTGCCGAGCAGCTCTGCGACCGTGAAAGACTCTTCGTAGGGTATCCCCATCATAAAGGCGAAGTGCATGAACACGTAGGAGCAGATGAGCTGCAGGTAGAAGACAACCCCAATAAACCATACATGTTTCCGTTGATTTCATAATATACAGATCTGTGCACCAGAAGGCAGCATGAGCCCCAAGTAAATGTCCAGAGAACACACCTGGAAGGAGACAGAAGGATATCCAACCATGCCGCCCAGCCACCCTAAAGTGGCATTAATGAACATCAGGATAGCAAGATAGAGTATAAGATTCACCACAATGTTAGCGACTAGACTGATGCTTGCGGACGCTCCATTGCGCGCAGCTTCCAGAACGTTACGTTCCTCGCTGTGGGATTCAAAATAAACCTTTTTAAACAAACCAAATACAAGGTACAAGAGGCATTTCAGGAAGTGACATAGACGTACCAGGAAGACACCATAATGTCCTCATCTGACTGGTCGGCGAACTCCTCTGTCTCGGGGTACAACAGCTTTGAGATGGCTAGAGCACACGGTGCAGCCATCACTGAGGCGGAAATCAGAGAGGACGCGTCAATCTGTATGGATATGGGTTAAACATCAAATCAGGGATCAAAACCAATAGCTAGGCGGGAGCAGAAAGTCAGCAGCACTTACACCAAAGGAGATGAATGCCCCCCCCCATTACACTGCCTGCAATGGTGGCAAATCCTCCAGTCATGACAGCGTGGATCTCTGATTTGGTCATGTCCTTTAAGTAAGGACGGATCAACAGTGGTGCCTCTGTCTAATGGAAATAAAGAGGTTGATAATATAGGTACAAATAGGTACAATTGTTCTATTCTTATGTGGAGTAATCATTCGTAACAACATTTTCTTCAAAAAGGTTCTGGACACGATAAATGTGAAGCTTGATTCCTTTTGAAACAAATGTCACAGATTAGTCAGCGAGATAAAGAAAACAAACGGTAGCTTGTATACCTGTCCAATGAATATGTTGCCAACCACGCTTAATGTCTCTGTGGCTGAGTTTCCCAATGTTAGCTGCATAACCCATGAGATCTATAGGTGGACCAAAACACAAATCTTCAATAACTCATAGACATAGGTTCAGGCTAAGGACACCATTCACATGTGTTTTGGATTGGAATCTGCCTGGCTGCATTACCTTAACGATGAGCCACTGCATCAGCCCGAGGTAGTACAGGACTGACACCACACTGCTGAAGAACACCACAATGGGCAACGCCTGTGGAAACAAATGGAACCAACTGTGTTAATAATCCAGCCAGAAATGTTACAGGCCAAATAATCACCACATACTCACTTGAAATGCAAAAATATCCGATATCAGCTCTCCGAACACGAATGATGATCCCGCTTTTGTGTAGTTGAGGAATATCTGCAATAGTGAGACAGATTAAATATGTTAATGTACAGAAATGTTGGCATCATACATTTCATTTCTTTGTCTTCATTTACACATTCATATTATTCCACTGAATATTGTTAAAAAATATATAAACATTTAAGCTGAGGACGCCTCAATGAGTCAACTAGGAGGTCTATCAAGGTTGTTAAAAAGGCAAGGAGGTAAAATGTGAAACGGTGCTATAAAAAATACAATTAGGGCTGAGAGCCATAAAACGTCTCAAGGTAAGTTTTCGGTCATTCTCATTGTATTAGGATAGCATATCCTTATTACCAAGATAAGACAACCGTGTTACCTGCACTTGATCCCCAAGCCATTGGAAAGCAATGAGCCCTGGTTCTGATCTGATCACAAACAGGCCCATACAGAATTGCATGCCCAGTCCCCAGAGCACAGGTCTCCATGACACCTTCAACAATCAAAGGATAAGTCGGATTCAAATCATTAGTAAACATAAGCATGACAGCATCTGTGTTCTTTAGCGAATGATTCACAACGCCAAATGTAGTCCAAAGTCTACGGGAAAACATTCCCCCAGACAGCTTGGAAGCTATGAGCAAATCATGTGGGGACACACACACACAAACACACAAATAAACACACACACAAACACATAGGCACACAGCACATATGCCTCTTTTGTTTTTGAAGTGAATTCAAGGTTCATTTAAAAAATACTGACAGCTGGGCGATTTGCTGAGAAGATGTATGAAAGCAGGACAAACATGCAGATGCCTGCAAAGGAAATCAGTTGTTCGGGTCGTTGACTTGTGTCCAGAGCGAGCCAGACAATCAGCAAGACCACGGCGGATGCGATGAAAACCCTGCGGAGGACGTGACAGAGTCAATAGAGAGTCAAAGCACCACCTGCAGTATACATAGTACAAATAGATCACATCCACGTGCCATTTGATCCATCTCAAGTTCTTCTGGAAAAGACTGACGGTGGGAGCCAAACATCGCTGAAAGCTGTCTCCCTTGTATTTTTTCAACAAATCATATGCTTTGGATGCAACTGCCAAACATGTCAAGACTACAAGACCAATGGATCGCTCAAAGTTCATCACACAGGCAGCGATGAAGAACGCCACGAAACCTGTGTGGGACAAAACAACAGTTTTACTCAAAAACGGAACTAAAGTATGGCTTGGCAAAGTTTTTAACTGCTATGTTGAAATCATTTGAAATACATAAATGAAATTATTAATTAGACATCACATACATATGTACAGGCTTTTACAGTAGGTTGAAGAAGTTTCAGATTAAAATGGTTAAATATATGGAAATCTATGAAAGGGATTACCTGCTCCAAGTATGCCAAGCCCAATGTATTTAAAAGTTTTTGAGTGTGCCTTGATGTAATTCTCTGTGGCATTTAGAGGATTGCCAGTCTTGCTGTATGCAGAACAAAATAGACATTAGTTCCATACTGAACAGTAAAGAGTAACTTGCAAACTGTTGATCAGGTGGATGCCAAAAAACATTGAGATAAATGATTGCATTATGTTGTCATACATGAACTGAAGAAAATTGATTAGGATTTGTGTGTCAATTTTTTTAAAATTACATTTGGGTATCGAATTCGATTTAGATAATTTGCCATATTTGACTAAAAACAAAAAAGAGAAGTTTGCATTTGTTTGTGTTACAGCACAATATGCCATTGTTTGATTAAGCACAAGTAGACATCAGTTATGCAATTGCCTACATTTTCGGCAATCCAAATCTTTTTCCAGACGTCTTTTCCGAACTGGCTGGTTCCTCCTGGTAGGCCATATTTACATCTTGCAAATCTATCTCAAATCCTTGATTGACCACTCCATCCTTCAGTTCGCCCTCACCCCCCCTTTGTCTGTTTGCTTTAGCTGAAAAAGACAAGCGTCACCCTGAAACACCGTGCAGCGTATGCACCGCAAAGCTTGCCAAACAGGCTTTTTAAATCGTTTTTTGCGATCAGTGCACCCTGAAATAACCATACACATTTATTTCTTACTATTTTGAGCATACATATACCATTTCAAAAAGGAGAAGACGAGTTGTTGAGGAATGCAAAATGTCTTACCCATTGTGCTTCCTGCTAGTCAATGGGAGTAATGTGGTGTATTTAAATGCTGGCCAGAGGATACTCTGCCCTCTGACTACGTTATGTGTTCGTCAACATGATCATAAATATGATTCAGCAATCATCAGAAATCAAAGTATTTTTTTCAGGAGGCCTAACGTTTTAAACATTAAAAGGGGTGCGTTAGGCACATTTACGGCACTACATCATCATTACTCAGGAATTAATTAAGGGAGTTTATCTACATTTTATTATCTGCGTAGCAGCTTCTCCGGGACTATAAATTCCGAAAAAGTGATAGGCCTACACGTTCTCCTGTTGGTGTGTGTCTGTGTGTCTGTGTGCGTGTGCGTGTGTGTGTGTGTGTGTGTGTGTGTGTGTGTGTGTGTGTGTGTGAGTGCGTGCAAAGTTATTTTGTCGACAAAGTAAGTTTGTCCGTTTTTTTGTATATTTTTTGTTTTTATATAAATGGGACGTAATTAGAACCTGCATATCATACCGTTATTAACGCCGTTAACATATGAATAACATACACTAAAGACAAGTTATCCTTGGTCCACAAAACGTATTAACCATAAATAAGATGTCGAAATTATAGATGCCAGCAGGCACACATCACGTACGTATGCAAACAGAAATTGCTTTGTCAAAAATTTGGTTAAGAAAACGGATTATTTATTCTCCTTCTCGCTGTTGTGGTAATGCTTGTTATTTTCTTAACTTATTCACGTTCCGGGGACTAATACAGCTCAAAGACAGCATGACCATGGAAATGGCATTTGGTAGATCGGTATATTCCGCTACAGGTCAGGCTCCTCCATACCAGGGTCCAGTGTTGCCAGATTGGGCCACATTTCCCGCCCAATCTGGCAACACCGCGAGGGTCTGGTTGCGACCTGCAGTCTGAGGTCGACCCCTGCTATGACCACCATTTTGACACCTTCATAGTAAGCCTACAGAAACTGCTCTTACTGTTGTAAATTATATTTGTCTTAACAAAAATCGAATATTGATACATTGGACATTGTTGACCATTCAATACTTTTGCACGGATTGGAAAATTGGGTTTTGCTTTCCGGCACAGTCTTAAACTGATCAGGTCATTTCTACAAGCCATTTTGAGTGGGTCATTTTTTTTACAGTGACAAAATCAGCCTTGAAAAACCTAAAAAGACTAAGAGGACTCATGTCCAGACAGGAACACATTAAAACAATTCTCCAGAAAATGTATATCTATAAATCCCTAAACGGTTTAGGGTTTCAGTTTACTGAAGACCAAGTTGACACACAACTCTAAACATAAAGCCTATGTTTAGAGTATATGTATAGGCCTATATATATATATATATATATATATTGTTACGTATTTTAAGAATCTAATCTACCCACACATAAACCCAAAGAAGCAGGACCGAACATATAAGCCGTAAATACAACACATAGCCGCAAGGGGAGCAAGACCTGCTCCAGCCACAGATTTCAACACCTTTAGACAGACGAAGAAGCCGAAGCCATAACGTCACCCGGCCACGCCCACTTAACGGTCTCTACCTGCGGCAGAAGCCGAGTAGCCAGGAGAGCCGCAGAGATTTACAGCGACACCCACCAGGGGACACGGGCTGCTGCCCATGGCCCGTCGTAGCTAGAGTTGTAATCACTCACACGTGTTCGACGGACTCCTAGATTTTCGTTCCATAGTCAGTTACCATGCCGAAACATGCAGACTTAAACAATAGAGTAAGTTAAAAGCAATCCCGGACTTGAACCCTTTCCTTGAAGAACTACTCAGC
>OMOA01132556.1:0-12548 GCA_900303235.1 Arctogadus glacialis
TCCAGTGAACCAAGAAAGCCTGACGAACGGGGGATTTTACACCCGCTGTCTCACTGAACAACACAAACGCGAGCGCGCCAACCAATTGAACGAAGCCCTTTCCATTAAATAAGTATTTTCCACCGATCGCGAACATCACAGAAAGTGTTGAAAACGTAAACAGAAAAATGAAGTCAGTGCCCGCACAATTCTCTTCGTCCCGAAGTCGACCCGAGAGAGAATAAAAATCCTCCCGATGACAATTAATTACGTCCCCGGGACGACGGGACGTCGTTAATTTTAATCCCTACTAGACGGGTCAAAATATGATTTTACCCTAAAAAAATTGCAACAAAAGGTTTCTCAGCTGTTTTTTTGGTAGTGGGTGTCCTGAATAACATACTAAAAGTCTACCAAAATCGGACTCGGTAGGTGTTATTTTCAAGATGGAAAAGTAATTTTGGTGTCTAACCCTATGTTTTGGTTACCTAGGAATCCAATTAGCTTACATAAAGTATAGTGAAGTGATTACTAGTACAACAATGTATTAAAAATGGTTATTTATGTTAAAAATGAAAAACGTTTTTCAATATAAATGGACATTTGTCCTTTTTCAACATGCCATAATGGTTTTTTTTTCGTGTTTTTTTTCATTCCTGCTTTTTCACTTTGTATTTTTTTTTCTTTGATCTGCACGAGAGTTACAATTAGTTGTCACACTCTTCCTCCCATAAAGGTTGATTATGCGGATTCTCACAATTTTCGACTTGGCATGCTCCACAAGCAGGCATGCATGGCAGTCCGTATCGTCTGCAACTACAGCATGCAGGAGGCTTTCTGGGGCAGCAGTTTTGTTGGTCATAATTGGCACAAAGTGATTGCCCTCCAATTTCCATCCCCAATCCAATGGATTCATGTCACTCGCCATTTCGGTCCATACCATGATCTGGTAATAAACTCTTTGGCAGTGATATTTAGTCGAATGCTCTGCAGGAGGGAGATGTTCTGGGCTAACAAATGATGTGGCAGACACAATTTTCTTGATAAGAAGTTTGTAGCGCAAAGATGCAAGTGAATCTGTATTCTTGCCACCAAACATAACTGGAATCACCTTTTTCCCAAGGTCCTCTATGACATTCTTTGCTTGATTAGGGAGCAGTAACCCATTCGCACAGGTCTGGATGGTTGATTCACCCTTCACAAGTTTCTGGAACGCTGACTTTTTGCCCACACCGAAAATGTGTGAAGTTATGTCCCATCCTGTGAAAGCATGAATAAACAGTAACTGAGAACAAAAGTCTCTACCCAGGACTATAGAGGCCTCTATTGTTCGTCTCAGCATAGTAGAGAAGAAGAATGAGCAAGTCGGTATCTTCCCCTATCAAGGTTGTGGGCTGATGTTGTGACGCTCTGATCGCAACCTTGACAATGTCTACATCACCATCCCCTGGTGCATTTATAACAGTGCAGCCCTTCTTCTCCAGTTCCTCAGTCACAAGCTTAATAAGCCCTTGTTTGTTAACAGATACGGAGAGAAAGTCATCCTTTCTTCCCACAAACTCAGTTTGTGCAGTGAAGTTAATGACTGGGTGGATGTTTTGCCCACGTCGCTGGTGAGTATTGTCTTTGATGGAAGCACTGTCACTATAACCATCAAACACTACAGCTGCTTTACCATAATGCTTTATGGTAAAGTCAGCATAGGACTGTGCAATGGCACAATAACTGTCACCTCTTTTCCATGGCAAGCGATGAATCAGGGAGCCACCATCAAGGACATACTGTTCAGTTGGTGGGATAAAATCCAGTATAGTTTTGCTTGATTCCTTGCTT
Organism: Arctogadus glacialis; assembly: GCA_900303235.1. Lineage (NCBI taxonomy): Eukaryota > Metazoa > Chordata > Actinopteri > Gadiformes > Gadidae > Arctogadus > Arctogadus glacialis. Next base: position 1,813 of record OMOA01132556.1, read on the forward strand.
GACAGTTCAGCCACTGCTTGTGCTAGTTGGGGTTTGTCAGCTTTCCGGAATATGTCTTTGGCTTCAAACAGGGCTGCGGGGAATGTGCTGAGCTCATAGGTCATTACATCTTCCATTGAAAGCTCTCTGGTTTTGGACATAATGAGAAATCGCTGGAACAAAAGAGCAGGATCAATGGCTCGATCTTGGTCAACTTTGATGCTAGATTCATCTGCAAGGGTTTTTGCCCAGTCCTTCCGTTTAAATGAGATCCCAAAAATGGGTTTTTCAACCATTTTCTCAATGATCTCATTCCCAACGGTCTGAAACTCATGAACATTCACGTCTTCTTTGGCGACTACACCAGTAACAATGTTTCTCAGAGATGGGTCTAGAGAGAATGGTTTCTCGTTCCATCCTGGAAGCGGTTGATTCTCGGTGTTGCTCACTGGTCGCATAGATAAGACCACTGAATTCCTGCACGGCGTTGTTGTACTCGGATGTTACGGGTGTGGACATTGTCCACAACGCACGCATTTCTTCGGTCATTCCACTTCCATGAGTCAAGCCTCCACTACTCTTCAACGACCGAATCAAGGTCTGCTCAATGACTAGGTCAGAGCTAAGGCCTGCCCAGAAGTCATTGCTGCGGCGTATCACATGGAATCCCCGGGAAAATTTGACATAGACATCAAGGTGTCTTGTTTCGAGTTGGCACATTTATTGGACGTAGTAAAAAAGCAGATTTTAGGTAGTTGTAGTGCCCAGCAGCAGCAAATACTGGCAGGCAGTCCATCACTGCATGCAAGTGCATCGTCCAGTTTCCTGTGTGATCTGCTTTGATCAGCGCTCTTGCCGTCCGTAGCATCTTTTGATAGTTCAGCCACAGCCGACTGGTTTTTGACCTTGTGCCGAGTTCTGCCTTCTTATTGTCAATTTTTTCTTTGATTTGTGTCAACATGTCCAATGCTACTGCACTCTCCAAAGTTGTCTCTTTTGCTACTAAGGACGAGTACATTTCTTCTGCCTCATCAATCAGTGACTGAAACTGTGGGTTATCCTCCAGCAGATCCGACACTACTAGGTCATTAATACATCTGTCCATCAGCAGATGTCCACGGAAAGCTTGTTGTACTGATTTTCCAGACATCATATGTTGGACTGCATTTGAGCCATAGGCAACTTCCATGATGTTTCTGAGTCCTGACCCTTCCATCAGTGTTCCAATTGCACCAAGTAGGTTCATGAATGTGTGGAAACATCCAAGCATCAACACAATGCTTTTAAGCTGGCTACTCTCTGGTGCATCCATGATGATCTCTGCAGCTTTCCAGTACAGTGGCTGATCGAATGTGATAATAGGTGGGACATGGTGTTTGATGGCAAAATCACAAATGAAATTTAGCGTAGATAAAATGCATGTCTTGTCCCCAGAGTACAAGTCAATCATAGGCAAGAACACAACAGATGATTGGCCTGGGTGTTCTTGTCCTTGGTGAATGATATGCATCATTCCCTGCCACCCAGGGGTTTCTTGTTTGAAGTTGAGTGAGAGCTCCCACAGTAAATCAACTGTCCTATCACAGTTGACTAATGCCGGGAGTTTTTTTAACACAATGTTTTTGCGTACATGTTTCACAAATTGATGTTCGATGATTGGAATTTTATTATTTTCTAAAAAATCCAGGTTAGTAATTTGTCTCCTTGGAATGACACAATCCTTCTTTCGCCCTGGTGCGAGTGCTGCTACAATACCCATTCCGTGGAAAGTCCCCCTGCCATCAATGGTAAGAATATTGTGGTCAACGTTGTCACCGGCAAAAAGTGCTATGTCCGGCAAATCGATGTCATCCGCTAACTTATCAGGGGCAATGGAAGCTGCATTCTTTTCAAAACGCAAGACTTCATTATACGATGTACTAAATCCGATCCCATGAAGGGTTTCCACAAGGAATCGTGACCGATACAAATGATGTACCTGCACTGCCAGACCAAGTTTTAAGGGAGCTACAACGGAACGTGGCCGGACTGCTTGGACAATTGCCTGACCAATTGCTGCAACCTTTCGGTTTGTCTCCTTACCTACAAAAAGACAATTTAACAATGTCTGCAAAGTTCCAGGAAAAAATGAAAGGGCATAATCAAGCTCAAGCTACTTTGCACTTGGATATTCATTGGTAAGGGATTGGACATTGGACTTGATATCACTTTTAATTAATCGTATTGCTGTTTCAATGATCACTTGTTTCTTTGATTCCTCGTCCTTTGCTTGGGCATTGAAATAAGATCTCAGTATCTGTGATGTCATTTCCTTCATTGTCACTAAGTCTTGGAGGCCTTCCGTTTCAGCAAAATGTACACCCTCCCCGTACTTTTCTTTTAGCTTTGACTTGAGGTAGGACTTTCCAAATGGTTCGGAATCAGTATTTGTCAGAAATTCCTTAATTTTATCGTACAAATGTGTAACTGTCAACTGTTCCTCGTCATTATTCTCAAGGTAAGAGCAAACCTTCATGAATGCCTGCTCCTGATCTTCGTTTTTGGGCCGGCCAGACTTTCTACGCTTTGCCTCTGGGACATTCTGGAAATGTAGTGGTAGTGGTTTCCCAGTACGGAAATTAACACTACATATCTGATGGTAAATACTGTCCGCAGCATGTAGATCACAGCCATAAAATTCAATTCTGCCTTTCACAGTGAAGGCCCATTCATCTGAGCGATTGTCACAAGACTCAAGAGCGGACTTCACAAATGCATCTGTCTTTACATAGCTATAGTCTGCACTCCAATGGTTCACTGACACTGTAGCCCCACAGAATAGACAGTCAGTTCGGCTGTTGAAAGGACTAGTTGCTACTCTGGCACTTCTCTTTGGCGGAATTGAATGTTTTTGGGATTTATGTACTGCTTTCGACATTTTATATGTATTTTTTCACCAGCTGAATTGACTATGTCATCCCCCCTTTGCACACTTGCACTATTTATTCCATCAGCTCCTTTCTGACGGACTTCAACCACAGCAGAAGCATCTTTTAATTCTTCATGCCAGATTTTGCAAGTCTCTCCAGCACTCATGGTCAGGCTACCATTATGCTTTTCCACTAGCTACAATGACTGTCAACCCCTGCAAGCACACTGACACTGTTAGCACTGTGTTAAAAAAAAATCGACAACACGACACTGTGCTTGTCTGTGAGAAAAAGAAAAGTTCTCATGCATGTGGGGGAGGAGTTATGCAGCTCTCATGGGGTGGGTAGGGGGAGGGGAGCAGTGATTGGTTCATACTGCGAGAAAATGTTTTCTCTCAAGTTCTCGTGCATGTGGGGGAGGAGTTATGCTGCTCTCATTCGAAGGAGAGACTGGCAAAAACATAGGATTGTACTGCTGTTATCTAAGTTATAATAGTATTTCAGTAACAATGATATAATGGCGATCATAAATAAATATGTTGACGATCAAATAGGCTACATAGCCTATCAACAGTTTTATTTAAAAAGAAAAAGGTAACTAGCGGAAAGTTGGGTCATCCCTATGTTCCCCGGGTCCTATGTTCCCCCAAAAGGGTTCTTTCCCCCTGTAGCAATAAATACCGGGGGGCATAGGACCCTTTTTCTGTAAAAGGGTCTGATGTTCCCAGCAATCTATCAATCTTTACGGTAGACTCTCAGCATGGCCAGCAGGCCTACCGTCGCATGGCCCACCTTACCTCAAGCAGCCCGAAACTTAAATTTTGCACAGCAGCTACTTTCTAGTTACTTTGCAGTTCAGTTGTTTTGCTTTTTAAATCTAGGATTGCTCATGTTTGTATATTCCCACCCTTAATCATATTGTCTTGCATCTAGGCTTAGCCTTTTCTTTTTATTATCCTACCTGTTCTCCATTGTATTGTGCACCCTTGTTTAGAGTTTAAAACAAAATGTCATTATACATTCACCTCTAATAACGTTTCATTTAATTTGTTTAATTAGATCTGTTTCAGATATCAGTGCTGTATGGAATGTTTAAATATCTGTTTCAGATATAAAGTGCTATACAAATATAAATATATATAATAGACTACATCAAGGCAGATCAAGAACCCAACTACCTTCATTAGAAAGAAACATAAAGTGCCCAACAACCAATAGGCTAAAGAACGGAAACTATTGAGTCGCTGATCTATTGAATAATCTCTGCCACACTTTATTTAAAAAACATATATTTAATTGTGAACTTAGTCTTGTATTGGACTTCAGGAGGGGAACACAGGAACAACACAACATTCAATCAATCAGAAAATCTGTTTTAATCACTTACATTTAACATGGTTGTTGTTCCATGCTGCGCTCGTATACATTCCACATTGCCGATGGGAATGCTGCACCATTGTGGACGTACGTGTTGCCAACATACTGTAGAAAGCCCTGCAGCTCTGGGTGGTCCTGGTGTTCCGATGGTGAAGCAGCAGGTGGAAGTTATTTTGGACTACGGGCATTGGCAGGTGGCCCGGGGCCATCACCTTACGGATGATTGCTGCCGACCGAAGGTCATGACGGAATGCAGCAGCCAGTCCGAGTCCCTGCACCCTCTTCCACGAGGCCTGGTTGAAGTGGAAGTAGCATCCACACACTCGTGCCCTTGGAAGCTCTGTTTCCAGCGCAGTCATCAGTGCCGGTTCAAAGTCACAGATGACTTTTACAGGTCTCCAGTGGTGGTGCGTGATTCTTCCTGTTTCCCGTTTAACACTTTGGAACACCTGGCGATAGTGTCCAATTGTACGCTGGCCCATCAGAACATGGACAAGTGGAACAACAAAGCCATGCATGGCCCCCAGCCCAGTAAACACCTGATTGTAACTTAAATCTTCCATCCATGTGAACGGTCCCATAACGTTGCAGCTTCCGCAAGTTGTCCTTAGTGGCAAAGACTGCGACACCCCAATCCTCATCTTGGTGCAACAGGAATTTATCCCTGCCCCATGTCTCTGCCCACGGACCTTCCATTCTTAAGTCCTCAATGGTAGGTGGGAGGGGAGGCATCACAGCTTTACGCGCTCTGGCAATAACTGACCTCACTGACAGGGAGTCTTGTGGTGGTTCTCTGTCTCCTCTACCCTGGAGTGTAGGTTGCCGCTGCAGAGCTACTCGCCGGGCATTGTAGACCCTTCTGAATGGTACTGTGGGTTCCCTCTCGACTTCTCCAATTACCTCTTGGCGGAAATCTGCATTGTGCACCCTTACTCTGTAAGGGCGTTGCACATGTTCACCGACCTCATGCACAATGATGTTAGGATCCTCTTCTTCAACATCAAAGATGTTGGTCCGGAGTACTGCTAAATAAAGGGACCTATGTTTCCTGGGTCCTATGTTCCCCTCGGTCACATACATATCGGGGAACATAGGACCCTTTTTGGGAAAAGCGGGGAACATAGGACCCTTTTTTTAACAAAAAGGTCCTATGTGCCACAGTCTCATACAAAGAGGGGAACATACGACCCAGGGAACATAGGACCCGGGGAACATAGGACCTGGGGAACATAGGACCCGGGGAACATAGGACCCGGGGAACAGACACGCTCCCACTGAGAGTAGTTTGTATGATGTTAGCAGATTAACGTTACAGCTATTTAAATACCGTTTTCTAACCTGCAACCAAAACACGCAACTTTTTATTTAGTCATAACAGATATGTATATAATAATTAAAACTGCTACACAGCTTTTCCCATATAATTAAGAATCCTACCCTTATTTGTCTCAATAATCCTTTACATAATAGGTTGACAGAGCTTGCCGAAATTCCACAAACCTAATTTACCTTTAGTTGTGCGTGTCTTATCTCTTGGTTATAGTTGTAAATAGGCATGTATAACATAGTTGCACATTACAGGTAGGCTACATTATCATTATACGGTGCACGTGTGATTATATTCATTATTTGTCTTCTTACTTAAAAACAAAAGTAGGCCTACTTCACTAGCTGGATTCGACCGCACACTCCGATACAAAAACAATACTGGGGCACTAGCAGATGGTCTTACCTAGGCCACCGATACCAGTAGATTATAGTTATTTATAGTTTTGGAGATCTGTTTTCCTGTTTTCACAACATTTTAGGCTTTCTCTGACAGTACAGGGATATGTGGGAGTGGGAGGGCAAATTACACCATCTAATTAAAATGGACTTCTGGCAGTAATGGTTCAGTTTACCTGAAAATCTTAATTTCGGCATTAGGCGTGGAGTAAATGAATTAGTATTGAATGTTTGTTATCTTGACTGCCTACATGAGGCGATTGATCCAGTAGGGGGCGGTAATACCCTAGATATGAGGGTTGCTTGAGTCCCGTCAGAATATGACAGACAGTACAGTAGTAGTACCCGTCTCCCAGTACCGGCAGGACGTGCTGTTGTGTCGCCGGCTGGAGGGCCTGAAGGTCCCAGCTCCACCACCAGATGGAGGAGCTGGGACCGTCCGCATAGAGGGACCAGTCCATCTTCGGACAGTCCTCCTGATAGGCCATTAAAGTCCTCGGTTCTTCTCCACTTATATGGGGAAATGGGTTGCGTGAGTCATATCTAATCTTGCACGATTAGTTTGTTAGGTCGAATCACAGTTAAAACCAATGCGTCGGTTATGGTGGTTTCTGTTACTTAGAATCTAATTTCTGACTACAGATTTTTTTTTACAGATAGTCTTCTTTGTAAATTTCCGTACTCTTTCAACTGCCTATAATGTTTCCATGTAACTACCTGCTTAAGCGAGAAATTGTGGTCTGGAGTTGAGTTGAACAGTAATGAGAAATAAACAAGCAACAAGCTAAGCTACCACAAACGCACATTTCAAAGTCATTAGTTTGGACATTTGCTTGAAAATTATTTTCATATTGCAGTACAATTGCAATTCATTATTATTTATTATTTTATTTCTTTCCTTATTATAAATGCAGTTTTGGCCAAATAAGTGTTTTTGGTTTGTATAAGTGTCATTTTTCTTAGCACCTACACTGCTTCACATTTGAAAACTTGTCATATGATCTGTGACTAGGCTGGTTCTGCTTCATATTGCATCAACACCTTTTCTTTCAAAGTAATACTAATAAATACAATAATAATATATAATAATAAGGTATTGTAAAGTGACGGTGCTCAGATCTCCGTTAAGAACTAAAACCTCCTCTGTGATAAATCACTAAATGAATCGCTAAACGATGCACTCTTGAAGACAAGCGAGTGACCAAGTATTGAAAACACATTTTGCATATATTCCAGAGCCTCATATTTACCATCTCTTAAGAACGAAGATGCAACAGTGTGCTGTGGAGATGGACCTAGAAGTGCTGTGCTAATGAATGCATTGATTACAGGCCGGAGAGAGCTTTTCAAAATAGAAGCTTTTCAAAATAGAAGCTTTTCTATCCGTTTAAAGGCAAAATACTTTTATAACCAACTCATGTAGAAAAAATTACATAACATCATCTCATATTATTGTCTTGTACAACACACCTATACATATGTTTGCATTTAGCACAATGCTCATAAGCACATCAAAAAATGGTAAAATAAAGAAAAGTACAGTTTACGGCATTTTAGCTAATTTTAGCTTGTGGCACAAAACACGTGCCATAAGTTCTAAGTTAGCATACATTGTCACTGGGACAATTAATAGCTGAAGGATGAAACAAACCGGTTATACCTGGAATTTGACCATGGCCTACAAGAGGAGAGCGTCCAAACTAAAGCAGTGCTCACCGGTCCCATTTGCTAGAGATTTGAACAATGAATAACATTGTTTCTCCTCTTCTCATCCCTTCTGAGATCTCATTTGACTGTTGACACAGGAAGTCTTTTAAGGGCGTCACTGCGATAACGAAGAAATGCAAATAAAGCCACTTTTGCATACGTTCCATCAGTCCCAAGAGCAGCTTTTCTGGCCATCAAACTGATCTTTGACCTGCTGCAGTTGCTCTTTAAGCCCAGCAGGGGCGCCGCTGTGCTCCAGCTTCTGCTCGATCTGTTGAGAGAAGAAGGTGAGCACAGGAAGAGGGTTAAGACTGGCAACCATGGCAACCTGAGCAACCGCAAGAAGCCAAGCCTCTGCTACAGGATGTGTGAGCCAGTTAGTTTGGCGTGTGGCCTCTCCTGCATCCACACCATGGTTTGAATAAACTGTCTTACCTCCGTGAAATACTGATGAATGAACTTGTAGAGCTCTCGGAGAGCCGCAGCCTCGTTGAACTCGTTGTCGTGTTTCTGTTTGAACAGGAACGTCGTTAGCGTTGGCACAGGGGGTAACACCAAATATGGTCGTTTGTAAAAAAAAAAAAAAAAAAAGCCTGTAAAAACAAACCTTTGACTCTTCTAGCAGGAAATCCTTGAATTCAGCTGTGGTGATCGGCTGCTGTTCCCGGACACATTTGTAATACGCTTTCACTTCCTGTTTGAACTGAGGGATGTCTTTGGCATACAGAAGCTTATTGGTGGGCGCGTGCTGAAACAAAAGAAGTTGAAATAAATAGTTGTAACTTTATTTCAACAGATTCGGTCATGGGATAGGTTTCAGCATCACCCTATAGTTACACATCCAAACTGTTTAAACACACTCACTTATAAAAACAGACATCATTGTTGGTCTCGGGCAGGGCACTGGTGCAAGTTAAATATGACTATTTTAAAGAATATTATAACAAAACACTATGCAAAAGAGGCAATGCCCCCCTTGCACACAACGTGACCAATAACAGTTGCAAGACAGATGTGTGCATCTAACGTGACACTGCAAAGGTACGTACAAAGTATGAATACTGCCCATTAAAATCCTTACAAAACGGACCAAACCAATACCAATTTGGCCTGACTGATACTTAAAATGGACTACTTGCTAAGTAGACCGTTGCACATTACACAGCGGTGGCAACATGACCACAGGCTGTGGTCTCTAGAGCACCACCTTGCCCAGCTTGGTGTCCGTCAGGGAGAAGGAGTCCATGAAGGCCTGCGCGATGACGGACAGACAGCCGTCCAGGTGGTCCGACTTGTCCATGTCGAACACAAACTGGGGGTTCTTCAGGATGTTCACCCAGAAGCGCAGCGGCAGGCTGGGGGGGGGTCACGAGGCAGACATGAGGTTCAAAAGGTCGTCTCTCCCGGGTCAAGCATCACTTTTAAAATAATGTGCTCGTTCTAGGCTGCGTTCCAATAGTCCAATAGTGCTTTAGTGCTTTTCGAACCAGTGGCCACTCATGCGCTTTACAATATTGCCTGACATTCATGCATACGTTAACACACCGACGGCGGTGTCAGCCAGCTTGTCTGGAGCAGTCAGGGTGAAGTGTCTTGCTCAGGGACACCTCAACACTTAGCAAGTCGGAGCCAGGGATCGAACTAGCATCCTGCCGGTTACCAGCCAACCCGCTCTACCTCCTGAGCCACGGAGGTTAAACTTTCCTCCTGCTCAACTACAACTACCACTGCTCGTCTCCTTGGGAATATAAGCGAAGGAGGAATAGGATGGCAGACATAGTCCAAAGTTTTGGAATGCGCCCCTAGGCTCGTTACTTCCGTCTACACTACTGCCAGCGAACGATGAAGAAGTAGAGGGAGAGAGAGAGAGAGAGAGAGAGAGAGAGAGAGAGAGAGAGAGAGAGATTTCAGGCTACTCTGCATTGACAATGCATCACATTGTCCCCACCCCCGCGGCTATGCTACGCTACGAGCCATTAGCAGCCCGCACTCAGGGCTGATGGGAGGTGGACGGGGCTGAGAGAGAGAGACACGCACCTGTTGGTCTTCCAGATGTGCAGGACCTCCGGGTCGGTGATCTTCATTCCGGCCGCCTGGCCGTCCAGGAAGTCGAAAAAGTGTTTGATGGCGGGGGGGGCTTTGCCGGGGCCCACGCCCCAGATCCCCCGAAAGAGGTTGACCACGTAGGAGTGGACCGCCACCTAGGGGATGGGAGAGAGACGATGTTCAACAAACACTGGGGAGCAATACATGCAATAAATACTACAGTAAGGATAGTCTGCATCAGCCATCGTCCTACAGTCACGATTGGATGTTTTTCATCGAAAGTGTAGGCTATCAGAAGCAGGTGCGTAACATAGTGAGATAGTAAGGGAGGTGGATGCCTTGGTGGACAGCAGCTTGGTGAGATGCACTTCCTTCAGCTTCAACTTCTTCCTCTCTGGGTTCATGCCCTGGTCCTCACACACGTCAGGATCGATCTGTGTGAGAGGAGGGAGAGAGAGAGAGTTTAAGGGCCATCCAGGTCGGGCGGTCGATATAGACAGGGAAGTGGCTGAGTGAGTGAGTGAGTGACAGTGAGAGAGTGTGAGTGAGTGACAGAGAGTGTGAGTGGGTGAGTGACTGAGAGAGTGTGAGTGAGTGACAGAGAGAGAGTGAGTGATGGAGAGAGTGAGAGAGTGAGAGCGAGGATGACAGTAGAGGAGCACAGGTCGGAACTGAAACCGGGCGTCTCCGACCAGGTTAGCCAACAAGGAACCAGCCAGCTAAACTTATGCCGAATCGTTTCACTGTTAGATTCTACTGAATCGTTTCCCTTTTTGCCTTGTGAACTATTGAACTACTGAACTAGAGTGGACGCAAGATGCAATGCTATAGAGTCTCGCAATATTCAAAACTATCGCCTCAATGTTAAAAAACAAGTATAATGTTACCCATACAAAGACATTGACCTGGACAGACTGCGCTACTTACCAGATGAAAGTACTTGACGGAGAAATCCTGATCATCTGGGGAAACCGAACAGACGCGGGGTCAACA
>OMOA01132557.1:0-16831 GCA_900303235.1 Arctogadus glacialis
CACACCGGGGAAAACTCCATTCAGCACGTTTCCCGGCAAGAAGGGCGGCAGTAGCACAGGAGGTAGAGCGGGTCTGCTGGTAACCGCCAGGTTGCTAGTTCGATCCCCGGCTCCTCAAAGAGTGTCGAGGTGTCCCTGAGCAAGACACCTCACCCTATAACTGCTCCCGCCGAGCTGGCTGTCGCCTTGCGTGGTGGACTGCAACCGTCGGTGTTTGAATGCGTGCATCAATGGGTGAATGTCAGGCAACATCGTAAAGCGCTCTGGATGAAAGCGCTATATAAATGCAGTCCATTTACCGTTAACCAACCCCCGTTGGCGAGTCCCAGTGTGCTGGACGGGGCGCAGACCTACCTTGCCCTGGGCGATGAGCTCCGTCAGGTACAGGTAGTGGATCTGAAAGGTGGGGAGTTTGTAGGTGACCGCTAACTTCAGGGAGTCCTCTAAGGAGGTGGACAGGTTCTGCCTGAGGATGTACCGGATCAGGGCCTGACAAGGGAACAAACACCATGCTCACGAGTGTTATCACACCGACTCTGGTTCGTTTTAGTACATCAGCTGCTCAGGCTGACTGCCGGTTACGGTCGTTGCGACGTGGGGACGGCCTCACCATGACGTTTGTGTTGTTGGAGAGGTTGAAGTTGCGGATGCCGTAGCCTCGGAGGAGTTTTGTGATCTCCATTAGATGGTACCTTTCTTTTAAAAGCTTTTGTCTGGGGGTTTAGAGGAGGAAAACAAATTCAGAAAGAGCAAGTCAAAACTTAAGAACACAAAACGGCAGGTGAAATATTGGTTGTACCACTAATGTCGAGCATTGGAATGGCTTGTTGTTACCATACTGTATAAATATGAACAACACTTAATAACTAGGGGACATTGGGGTGCGGGGCAGGGTGAGTGAATGCTGTACTTGGGGCCCTCCATCTCCAGGTACTTCTGAACCAGCTTCTCTACCACGTCGCTCCACGGCACCACCGCGTTCTGCATGACCTCCAGCACGGCGTCCACCTTCAGCTGAACACACAGCCAGGGAGAGGGTTACAACCAGGCTCTGGAGTCTCCCAGTGGGAATGGAGGATCGCAGACTTATAAGTTATAGTTATTGATAAATTATCAAATGTAAGAAAAAAAAAAGAAATAACATCACAAAGTGGTGGTGGGTCATAGCACACCCCTCCTTCCCAGAACTCTCCGCACAAAACACATTTAGAAATAGAATCCCCGCTGAAACAGCAGGTTCACTCAGGGATGCAAATGTCTTTACGGTTCAGACATTTCACAACAGTCGGAAAGAAGGAATGCAAATGAATCAATTTGACCAAAGAATTCGGCCCGCCCTACCTCTAGGGATTAACTACTTGGTACAACAACAATAATAATACCTATCACCACCATAACTCCTCTTTATTAAAACTGCCCCTCCGTTAAAGTGAAGGGTTGCTGATATGACGGGGCCTGAGGACTCACGTCTGTCTCCGTCATGCAGTCCAGCACCGCCACAGCCTTGGACTGCCAGTTAGTGAACAGACTGGTGGTCTGGGAGCGGCAGCGCTCCAACAGGTCCTGTAGCCGGGCCACAACCACGAGGTCAACATCACAGTAGAGCTGGGAGATTTATCGTTTGTTTTAATCGTAATTCAAATTTATGGTGAATAATTTTTTTTCTTTTTTAAGAAAATCACTTATTGAAAAAAGAAATATTTTTAAAGACTAAAATGTCAACATGGCAGCATGCGCATTGTTAGTTTTAAAATAAAATCCAAAATTAAAAATATATATTATATATATTAAAAAAATCTGAGATTTTATTTTTTGGCCAAACGGCCCAGCCCTACATCACATACAACTCAAGGACCAGAAAGGGGTCTAACTTTATCAGCTCAAGGTTTTAGTACGCACAAGGAGCGGTTTGGTGAGTGGATCTTAAATTACATGCAGTGGCCTTGGGCCAAGATTAAGATGCCATTAGACGATGCAGTAAAAATACACTTTATATATTAAATATACAAACTTTTTATATTCCATGGGCTGCTGTAACAAGTGAATTTCTCATGTACGGGATTAAATAAAGTTCTTATTTTATAAGAATATAAAGAGCCGAGAATTTAAACGAGTAGGCTGGCTGAGGTGCAGTGAGGGCCCTCTGAGAGGCCCTCTGAGAGGCCCTCTGAGTGGCCCTCTGAGTGGCCCTCTGAGTGGCCCTCTGAGTGGCCCTCTGAGTGGCCCTCTGAGTGGCCCTCTGAGTGGCCCTCTGAGTGGCCCTCTGAGTGGCCCTCCTGTCCGTGGAGGCTCCATCTAGACGGCCCCCGTGGCCACGCAGCGCTCACCTTGATGTAGTGCAGCAGCAGCTGGTCCAGGGGGATCTGCTGCTCCAGGGCGTACGGCCGGACGCTCTTCTCCACCGTCTGCGGGATGACCTCCGGAGCCGTGATCTTGTCCAGCATGAAGAAGGCCAGGCTCCGCGCGCTGCCCTGCGCCACGCGAAGGAACGAGGACCAGGCACATTCTTACTCAGCGGTCGACATCGTCTACTTTGTTGTGCATTGCTAGTTCATCATGCCGCTCCGCCATGCGGCTCAGGAGGGAGAGCGGGTCGGCTGGTAACCGGAAGGTTGCTAGTTCGATGCCCGGCTCCTCCTAGCTGGGTGCAGAGGTGTCCCTGAGCAAGACACCTCACCCTAACGTGCTTGACGCAAGGCTTGTGAATGTGTGTATGAATGGGTGATGTTAGTCAATATTGTTAAGCTCTTTGGGTGGCCGCTGGTTAGAGAAGCGCTGTATTAAATGCAGTCCATTTACCATTTGCTTCAATTGTGTTTTGATTGAGTCCAATTTGCACTTGGATCTATACATCTCAATCAAAACCCAATCTTATTATAAAAGCAGAAATGCCAGTTCTCAGACACACAACAGCAGGGGAGGGCATCTACTGTCTGGGGATGTGGACCAAACACACACCTTCTCAAACACAGAGAGGGAGAGGCGACACTTGTACTTCCGGTGCAGATCGAGGAGCTGCCGCAGGTTGACCACCAGAGACCTGAGGTTCGCCACCTCCTCCGCACCGTAGTCGTTGTCCTGGAAACACGCGACAAACAAAACAATCACAAGACTCCCTGATGGTAACCCTACTACAATGATACAACACAATTCTCTTTTTAGAGAATTTAATTTAAGTTTAAGCATGAAAAGAAACGGCATATATTACCATGAAGATATTTCCACAAAACTATACCATGAACATCAGCACACCAAGTACAAAAAAGGGAGTGGAGGGACCAGCTTACAGATTGCATCCACATCCATACCGACGGCAGACCCAGCTCAGCCATCTCCAGTCCATTAAGTGGCCAGGCGCCCTAGGACAACGGTATGCAGTCATCACTAAATGTCCTCTGATCAGCGGCGAGTCAATCAAATTTGCACAATACTACAGCTTTTAGCTTTTAAGAGGAACAGATTCATGGAGAAAAACGCTTAGAAGGAAATGCCGTTGCATCCACTAGTACTTGTAATTTAACCTGATATCCTCACTAACCCTCACTAGTACCCTGATGTTTATAACCTTTGTCTATGTAACGGCCTCACTCACTCACCCATTAATAGAACACTGCATCAGACTGTATTGCAGTGTTTCAGATGAACACAAGCCATTACTACCTTCTCAGTCAACTCCAGATTCCTCGCCTTCTGCTCCAGCCATCTCGCCAGCGCTTTCTACCGAACACACGACGAGGAAGAGATTCAGTGCTGCTGACCAAACGACGCCAGAGAGAACGACCCGCCCCGAGCGACCGGCACCCTACCTGGCCTCGGGGTAGCACCCGCCTGACAAAGGGCACCAGCACGGTCCTGAACCACGGGCAGAGCTCCCCCGACGGCAGGTCCTCCGGGATGGCGCCCAGCAGGGCCTCCAGCGCAGCCTCGTCACACTTCTCTGCGATCTCTCCCTGTTCACGTCACACACATCCACTTATGTTCGGTGATTCAATCACGCACTTTAAAAAGGTGCGGTACGTTACATTTCAACTGGCTCGTATACATAACTGTGTTACGGTTCCTCAATTAAGATGGGTTAGCTCATTTACATATCGTTGGCCTCATAGCCTTGCCCAAGTCATGTTTTGGCCCAATTTTTTATATCTAAGCTAACTCTTCTCTCCTAATGCTGTTGAATCACTGTGCCTCATTGGCTATGTCCTAAGCCAATCAGAATGCTCTTTACATTCCACAATCACTATCTGCCTAAAGGGCTGATTATGGTTCCACGTCGACGCAACGCAGTGACCCCGCGAACACTTTGACGCAGTCGTGAACCTGTTTTGGTTCTGCGTCGGACCAATCACATGCTGCGTCGCCTCAACGGAAGGTTTCATTTTTTTGGGAGGTGCACGTCAGGCTCTTGCGGTGGACGCAAGGAGGGTCTGCAAGGACGTAAGGGGTCCGTAAACCTCCTTGCGTTGGGTCGACATGGAACAATAATCAGCCCGTTAATCGTCTGTTTGACTGATTTTTCACGCTAAATACAAGATGAACCTTTAAACATGACTTAGACCATTATGCTACGAGGCTAACGATATGCCTGCATTACCTCGTGTCTGAGCCAGAGTAGCTGGGCGCCCTTGAGGTCCCCCTCCCTGAGTTGGCACTGGACCTCGGCCATGTTGTCTGTACTGTTCAGGAACTCTATCCAGCTGATGCCACTGAGGGAAACCAGAGAAGAGACACAGGTCGTACGGTAGAGTCGCGTGGAACTAGCATAACACCACAGAAATAGGAAGGTATGGTGGAGCGCACCTGAAAATAGGCACACGCGTGTATCAGTCAATTTGAATTCAAAGAGGAAAATGCTTTACAAGTTGCTGACTTGTACACTGCAAAAACGATCACTTGTCTCGCTCCAATAATAACTTGATACAGAAACGGCACCATCTTTCTGGTTATTCACCTGTCAATAGGATGGTTGTACCTGCCTCCTACAAAAGGTGTTCTTATAAGAGTCACTAACACAAATCACGCCCTCCTACTGGAGGCAACCGTCACTAAGGCTGGTGTAGAGACGAGTTTTGGATCATCTTTAAAACAGTGCGAACATTCAGTCTTGGGTCGATTCAACCAGTATCAGTATCATCCATATACGCTTTAAATGTCATGCCCACAATCGGAGACAAATGCATCATCATCGGTGTCAGACCAGCCCGGGGTGGACCTGAAAGCAGGTCAGCGTAAAGCGTGCTCCGGGGCGTACTTGAAGTTCTGGGGGCCGTGGAGGCTGCAGAAGGTGGCCAGCCTGGCCTGGGCCTCTTGGATGTGCAAGGAGGAGAAACGCTCGGCAGCGTGACCCAGCATCTTCTCCGCCGTCTGGAAGTTGGGCCAGGGGGCCTTCAGGCAGTACTCCACCACATACTGCTCGTCCTGGGCACCGACCAACGCAGAGAGCATCCAATATCACTTATAATTAAAAAGATAATATTTTAAAAGTGAAATATCTTAAAAAAGATCTGAAAAGAAGCGCGCGACTCCAAGCTATTCTGAATATTTTACAATTTTAATGGAGTCTCTAGGTGGAAAATTGAGGAAGGAGATAGGTCCCAAAGTTTGTAGAGAATATTAAAGAAAGAAAGAAAGAAAGAAAGAATAAAACTTATGAAGAACAATAGTTGAGCGCTGCATGCAGCACTCACCTAATAACTGTATTGGCTAAAATGGAGCCTGCGTATTTAGATTGCGATTTTTTATCCTGCTTGACTATTGAAATCAAAGTTTGTCAAAACAGCAACATCATCACCACCACACATACCGCGATCTTCGTGAGGTTTGACTTGGCCCCCTCCACTAGTTCCGACCAGACGTCCTGTCCGTAGCCCCCCACCGAGGCGGAAGCCAGTTGCTCCAACACAAAGCCCAGCTTCACCTTGTACACGAGCTGAAAAGGAGTGCAGCTATTAGTCAGCTCCATACACCCAGAAGCAAATAACTCAAAGACAAAAGACATCTCAAAGCTCTGTCGGTTTGCCGTCTTGATTCAAATGTTCAGAAAAATGTAAAGATAAATGCCATTTCATCTTCCAAGGCAGAGCAACACTTACCTCGAGATCGAGCTCAAAGGTTATGGCAAACTTTTCAGCTTCCTCAAACATGTGTTTGTGGAGAAGTCGACTGAGCCTGGGACCAATCGACATGTCGGATTAAGATATGTATTGTTTGGTACATGTTTGTGTGTATCTATTTTTTTTGCAGTAAGAGAATAAATAGATAAGAGAACTGACCTGTTTTCTGGCAAAGCCTCTGTTAGGCATCGCATAACAACCGAAGATATCGACTGGTTGGGACTATAAGAGAAAAACATCAAAAGATGAACCGCTAAGTGCAGAGATATATTTTAATAAGTTGGGAGGAGAAAGTGGGAAAGTGGGTAGCCAGGCGTCCAGACATCTTATAATAAATATTAGGGCTGGGTAAAAATATCGATTCATCAATGCACTGCAGTTTATTTGTTCTCGATTATTTACTGAATTATTATTTAAAAGAAAAAAGAAGCATACTCAAGTCATTGTAATCTAGAAGCGCGTGTGCCTAAATGTACATGCCCTTTTACATTTGCCCATGTTATGATTATTACTTTTATGCTGCAAGTTTAGCTCAGGAACAATACTATACAATGGTGTATTCCCTTTTTGCTGGTTAAAGCACAATGAAATGGTTGACTAATTTTGAAATGGTTCATTCGAAATAATATTGAGGTATTTTTGTCATCTGCACGTATTATTGAATCGATAGCAATTGAAGCAATTGGATCAATATCAAATCGAATCGAATCAAGACCTACAGAATCAAATCGAATTTAATTGTGAGGTACCTGGCAATACCCAGCCCTAATAAATATTACTATCAAGTTGTATTTATATGTTACTTAAGTGTTCAAGGAAGGCACGGAGGTCTTTATAAAAGCCAACTTACCTGTCTGAGTGCTCAGGAATCCCCTCAACCAAGAAAATAGTGTCCTAAAAACAAAAACGAGGAGAAGTTGCAATTAATGGCATTGTTTAAAAGGTGTGTGGCAAAAGACCGCAGGCATGTTACGAAATTAAGCATTTGATAATAAGAATAAAAAATATGTGGAATAATGCAATAAACAAAACTAAATTATTTAAAATATATATTATTCCCTTAACTGTATTCTATATATTATCCATTTATCCGACTTGTTTAAGAACAAATGTATCTTTGACAGCGGCTTACCATGTTTATTCTGGTCTGGACCAGACAAGAAGTAGGAGAGACGGCCAGCGAGTAAAGAGCAGTCATGGAGGGCAGGGAGCACACTTTGAGTTTGCACATCTACGACACAAACAACAAATAATTAAAACACATCCCCCATTCATCTGCTGGGACTTAAGGGGCCCATGAATGAGAATTCGGCCTAGAAAGCTTCACAAAGGCCACCTGGCTGTTGTCCTCCTGCGTCAAGGTAATTATTTTCATGCTGCTTTTTTCTTGTCTGTAACATAAAAAGGGTTCACACAAGATTGAAACAGGCCAACAATACATTTACAACTTTTACTTAAAAAAAACACCTATGGATACGTACGCCGTCAAGGGGGTGGAGTCACACCCGGTGGACAGTAGGAAATCTTGAATGGGGGCATCAGGTGAGAACCAGATCATAACCAGGAAGTGGAGATCCCAAAGGCTGAGTACATCCTGGTAACAACACGATCCAATCAGAGTCCAGGAGAGAGCCAACATGAGAAGACAGACACTAAATAGATTACTCACCTCTGTGTCTTGAATATAGATCTGATTTTCCGCCACCACCATCTTCTTTATACCTGCATTAAAAAGGGTAAACATGATTTCTCTATCGACTCATTTTTTCCCCTTTACAAACCTGCATTTTAGAAAGATTGACTCAAGGCAAAACACATTTTAGATAAATCTATTTAATTACCATTGGATGAACTCAATATAGAAAGGTTCCAAGTACTCATTGGTACATCGATATGTCCAGCGTATATACGACCAGAGACCGATACCTACAGAGGACCTTCTGCATGTTAGCTACCTGGGATGATGCTGCAGTCCAGAGTTTGGCTGTGGCACATCGTAGAGTTATCCGGGCCCACCGTCCAGTGGGTCAAGACGTTGTCTGTATCCCCCTGTTAAACGTGTATTTAGATGTGTGTTAAGAGGTTAAGCCCTCTGCATCGATACAGAGGTATGCGGCAGCTATACCCATAAGAAAAACCAAAACTGGCTTTCGAAAAGTATCTTTCAACCATTATGCGAAGCAGAAAATCTGGATAGTAGGTCGGGTCGGAAAAAAATATACGGGGTATGTTGAAAAATTCTGGATTTTATTTTTGATCGTGAGAGAATCTACTGCCTACTTCCAAAGTAAATAGTCTCCAAAAGTGTTACCATTGGTTTATTGTACCAAAAGCGTTACTATTGGTTGATTGCCCACTCACAAATGGTGTTGCAATCTCAAATGTGTCTCTTTCAGAGGAAGTGGTTTGATGTTAAATGTAAAATTGTATGTGTTGGGAAATTATTATTATATATTTTTTTGAAAACATATATACTGTATATCATATTCATCACATAAGTAATGCTTGGCCCTTGATTACTGATTACAGATGGAAAACACTTACCCCGACCAATAAGTGGATGTCACAGTTTAAAGTGAATAACAAAGCCGTACTACATCCCTCTTCATGGAACTCCTTGGTGGAGCAGAAGTCGATCTTGATACTTGACTGGACCTGAAAGTGTGTCACCTGGTTAGGGATTTGTCCCCATGGAAACAAATGTCTCTGGTCCAAAAGCGGCCAATGAATTCACATACCTCTTTCAAAATCACAAAGTCCTTTGTGTCAAGTGCTATGAGGGTGAAAACAAAGACATGACTCAGCACAGACGCATCACAAATCATTTCAAACATTTTGTGAATGTTTCAATTTCTCACCTTTTTGGATTTTCTCTAAATATAGATTTTTGATGTGGAAAAATCCATCCTTGATGAGGAGGAAAAGATGATATATCCCTGCAAACACACGTTTGGAAAATACGATTTTATGCAAATTTACGCTGTGATGCATGTCTAAAAATAAAAATGTCTTTCAGAGGGCTGTGTTCCTTTGTGAGAACTGTTGACATCAATAACTAATGATGACCTAAAAAGGAACATAATTGAATATCCTTCACAGTTACTTATATAACACACATGTGTCATATTGTTTTCTCCATTTGGTTCTAGAGGGCAGAGCTCCTCTGGCTACAGGTGTCCAGACATCATACCTGAGGATTTCTTATCCTCCTCAATGATGAGGTGAAGGAATGTTTTCTGGAGTATGTTGGACGGGATCTGCACCAAAGCCTATGGGGGGGGGCAGAATATAAGGAAATCAGCATTCAAACATCCAGGACCACTTGGTTGTGTTAGAATGTATTTGGAAGATGTATCCGCACACTGATGGGAGCATCAGTGTGTGGATACATCTTCCAAATACATTCTAACACAACTTCTAATCTTAATGGAGAAAACCCTTGGGGGGGGAAACAAATGGGGCAGCGGAAAAACTATTGCCCAGCGAGGAAGGGGGGATGGAAATAACTTGGCCTCTCTATATACATGAGCTCCATGTGATACGAGACACTATATTCAGACACAATTGTAAGTCCACATATATAGTGCTCTCATACATACCCTGGTGAGGAGGATCCTCTTCTGAGGAACATAGATCAAATGGAGATTTCCCACTCTTTCGCAGACCACAAGGAACTGGCCCTCCAGACACACATCCACAGCATCCACCTCAGTTTCTGGAAAATACGTTAATTAATTAATCATTCATTCATTATTGATGGGTAAGAAAAATGTAAAATTGCATCAAAATAAACAAACAGCAATTGCATCTTTTACACCGCTGACTAAATACACTTTTGTGGTTGGACATTACCAAAGTCTAGATGAAGAAGGATGGTCTGGTAGGTCTGGTCAAACAGGATGACCGTCCTGTCAGCCACGACAACGCTCCAGGTTGACCCGCAGGAGGAGTAGAGATAAGGCTTATGCTGCTTCTACATGACAGAAAACATATACCTACAATAAGTTATGTTTGTATGTGTTCAGTGACTAATTTAAAACATTACATTTTACATTACATTTACATTTCGGCATTTAGCACACGCTTTTATCCAAAGCCACTTACAATAAGTACATTTGTCAGAACAAGTAGGAAGAATATAACGCCGTCGGTACAGTTAGGATGTTCATAAAACCAAGTGCAACAACACAAACATGTAATCGAATCCGACTTTACTCATTGTTTACTCTTGAATTGGCATCACCTTCTTCGTACAGTAACGATATCATATATCAACATATCATACTGCAACAATAGGGCGTTAAGCAGCCACAGTGACAGCAGCATCGAGATGGGCGAGGGGACATTGTTATTACCGTATCAGCCGTTGATATCTTGACCAATGTGTCCACTTGGTACAAGCCTTGGTTCTCTTCCTTTGACACATGGCCAAAACGGTAGTAGTTTGTGTCCTCGTTGGTCAGAAGTTCAACGTCGCTCCACATTGTCTCTCCCACCCACTAGATGAAACAAAACATGTAACGGGACATATCACCAACAACATGGTGGAAAGCCCCTTCGCTTGGAGGAGCAAGATTAGGAGCATTTATATACATCAATACGTGCAAGCATTAACAGCAAGCCACTCGCAATACTAAGAAAAGGGATACATTATTTATAATGTTCAATCAGCGTTATAATGCGTATCTCTGATGAAAACTGAACTGTCACTCAGATGTCTGACGTTAATGATGAACACAAAATATCAACATGACATATTCCTATCGCATAACTTACAACGCCGTCTTGAACTTGAGGTTTATTCGGATTTCTTTATAGAGCGGAAAAGCATTTCGATGTAATAGTTTACAATGTCGGCGACGAGTAACACACACTATTAACTTTATTCCTAATTCGGGCATCAAACAGTTCAGCCTCTGTTGGAATTTGGCGGGTAGGTTTGGTTCAAACCGGAAGTTCATCCCATGCTCATGCGCATCGAGGTGGATTTATAGACGACGCTTCAAGGGTTGCCAGATTGGTTCCACGGGTTAGTTGGGTGAATGGGATTTATTCCAAAGTCAGGACGTTATCAAAGCGTGTCCACTGTCCATTCATGGGTTAGTCATGTTGTTAGTTACCTTATGTTGTTACCTCTACTTTTAGAAATGGGTGTCAATGGTTTAGCATTTTTACACGACACACGTAATTACTAAATTACGGCAACTCAAGGCAAGGCAACTTTATTTATATAGCACTTTTCATACACAAGGCAGACTCAAAGTGCTTCACATTTAAACATTGTCATACAATAAAATAAAATATTAGATAAGTAAAAGAAAAAATATGCAAAGAAATGGGTAAAATATAAAGTTTAAAATGCATTTTAGTATTAAAATAGAAAATAAAGGCAAAGTCAAAAAAGCTTTTTAGAAAGTGCAATGTATTTAAGATTTAGCAGAAAGCTAAAGCAAACATAAAAGTCTTCAGTCTTGTTTTAAAGGTGCTCAGAGTTGGGGCAAGTCTTAAATCCTCTGGGAGTTTATTCCAGCTATTTGTTGCATAGTAACTAAATCCAGCTTTCCCATGTTTCGTGTTTACTCTGGGGATAATAAACAGATTGGTCTCAGAGGATCTTAGTGGTCTAGAAGGCTTATGTAGTGGAAGCATATCAGTTATTAAGGATGATTTTAAAAATAGATGAAAACCCAATACCAACTTTAAACGCATTTTACAATCTAACTGGGATATTATTTTTGTATGATATGTTATAAAAATGTATTTCGGGCATATTATTAATTATTAGTTACATTATGTATCCTGGGGTTTGTGTGTTGATGTCTGCATCAAATCTGGCAACCAGGACCAGATCAGCTGAGTTCCTGAATCAGTCGCCCCAGCTAGCTGCCGCTGCTCCAACCGATCTCTCGTTGGCCCGGGCGTACATATTTTCATTGCAAGCATCGAGTTTCTTCAGTAGGTAAGCTGTTCACTGGATACATCGACGTAAACATCAACGAAACACCAAACGAACAGCGGCGATCAAGCTTAAAATGATGCGACTTTTTCTTAAAGATGGCGTCTAACTGGATGTAGGGACGGCTAGCCTCCGAGCTAGCTAAACCAGGCTATACTCTCTTTAAAATTGCATATATTTTGAAATGATCGATTAGGCAAATAAAATATGAGTCGCAGAATGATATGCAAAAGCATTGGATTGTATGACGGATTTACTAAAACGGTGCATGGAAAGTTTTTTGAACCAAAATAGATTTGCGCATTACAACTCACTCCACATCGGGTCGACTTGAATCGATTAAACGGTATGTTGATCTGGATTAAAGCATAATGAGTCGAGTCAGGGTCGATGGGAAGACACTAACCATTGGGGTTACATTATGAGTACTTCATCTGTGAGGTCATTGGCTTCTCAGATAACGCTATACCCGACTGATACAGACGATGTATACGGTGGGATTAAGGGGCTGTAGGCCACAGACCAGAGCTTGATGCTCAGTGGAGGAACTTCCTCGCTCACGATGGACCATGCTGATCTGACTGTGTGTTTCAGGTGAGTGTCTCGGTGCACGGCCAGAGCAGAAGCCGTCTGCTGTCCGCTCCGACCCTCTCAGCATGGAGTCGTCCAAGTCTCCGCGGAGCTCCAAGCATCACCACTCTCGGTCCAGATCGCGATCCAAGGACCGAAAACGTCAGTATACTAGACCTCACTGTCTTTTTTTGTGTATTATTTATTATAAGTTACATTTACATTCAGGGCATCTAGAAGATTCTTATCAAAAGTGACTCATAAGTACATACGTCAGGAGAAAGAAACAACAATATATCAGGATGTTCATAGAAACAAGTGCCAAGCACTTGCTCTAAACTATAGCTACTGTTTAAGTTGGTACTACTATCCAATGTGACTTTTTTTATAATCATGTACTTTAATAATAATAGTGTATTCACGTTAGAGAGTTTTGGGGCCCTTCCCCAGCTAGTGAGACAAGATACTTGATCTTAACTATACATACTATGATATTGTAGATGCACTATTACCTACCCGGTTTTAAACATTTAAAAATATGAATGCTTTTAGGTGACCGAAAGCACAGACGAAGTCGCAGCAGGAGCAAAGAGGTAATTCTTCATTTGATTTGTTCATTCTAGAGAACATTAGAAGTAGTTTCATTCTTTTTATATTTGTGCTTCCGGTAAGTATGGATATTTTGTTCAGCCGAGTGTTATCCAGGTCAAACATATAAGTTACGGTTTCTTAAGGGAAATGTGCCTCCTGACAGTTGAAGAAGCCTTATTTTTGTTACACCTTTATTGAGATCTCCGGAAGCTTTCCATTTCTGTGGAACATTTTGGATATGTCAATCATTGTAGACACATTGTATGGTGAAGAGCAGATTACTTCTGTAAAGACTCCTTTGTGTAGATTGTATGATAACATTTCTACAATAAATCGTACTCAGCGTGCTAATGCACGAAGAGATTCTGAACGGAAGACCCTCCTGACATAGCAAAATTATATGTCTTCTTCGGGGACAGGTAATTATCTGCCATTCAAACTCCTATTTGCCTTACAGAATTAAGTCAGACATGGCATTAACCCTTGCATCTTTTTCAGCTAGTGATGGGCGTAATTCATCAATTATATATTTTTTTCGTTTTCAATTGATAACATTTAATTTCCACAACAGGAATAGAATGGATTTATTTTGCTCGTTTCCTTTATTTGGTTTTGGATAAAGTAACAGATGTTGTTGACCTTTTTAATGCCATGGTATATATGAATAATTTATCAAATCGTCACATAGATCTTTCTATCCTTGCAAAAACATAGCGAGCCGCTGTGCCTAGAGTAAACATCATCCTTTCAAAGGAGGCCATGAGCTTAAATAATTAAAATAGGCCACAGTGTGGTATCATCAGTGAGTCGGATTTATGTTATAATTTCTCTCTTATAATAAATGGTACATTAATTTAAAGGAAAAGTTAGATGTCCTTATTTTTGTGTTTTAAAATGAACGATTAATTTGTCTTTAAAATGTGATCAACCGATTAATTAAAATGCCCATCCCTATTCGAATCCTGCACTGTATTAAATCCAAAAGATTTAGGTTTATTTAGGTCCTTTGTAATATAGGTAAACTGTAGAACAGTCAGTGATTTGCCCAAAATATTATATATATATTAACATTATAAAATGCTCCACTCAAGCTGTTATCAAATCGATAAATACAAATGGATAAAAATGGCTTTCGTGAGTCTTTTGCTAAAGCTCAGAAATAATATAACATAGTACATATGGCTGTACCATAAAAGGCTACTAGTCTAATTATTGTTCAGAGAGCCTTGAGTAGACTCCTCTGCAAAATTCATTAGAATATGATGGAGGCCTAAGATACCGGAATCAATTTCCATATTAATTATGAGAAGGAGAAAAGTAATATTACAAGTAAACTAAAGGCACACGCTCATACGAGTGTACCGTTGCTCCATCACGTGAAGGGAATATGTGTTCAGTATCGGGGTCAACTAGGAAAATGCAGGCGGGTACAGCCCTGCATACAGGCAGAGCATTCAGATTAGGTCTGTGTGGGGACCGGGGGGAAAAAATAGATGAATTCAGCAAATCAGTGTTTCAAAGGACAGGGCGTTGCTTCTTCAAGTCAACATATGATGCGTATCCTATGCCCTAAGCCATGGTACTAACTCTCTTTGTTGCACTATTTTCCTGAAAGAGACAACTTCTTCTTAATGCAGGCACGCAAGAGAGACTGTGAGAAGCCCACCAAGTCTCACAAGAAGCAGCAGGACGAGCAGGAGCAGAGCGAGCGGGGGAAGGACCGGCTCTCCGCCGAGAATGGCGAGGAGCGACACCGCCGCAAGGGAGACAGGAAGCCGTCCAGGGGGCGGAGCCACTCCAGGGGGAGGAGCCACTCCAGAGGGCGGAGCCACTCTAGGTCACACTCGCGGGAAAGGTGAGTTGGGAAGGAGCCTTTTCTTGTTAGAATATTGTGATCATTATTGCGATTTTGAGACCCGATATTTGTTGATTTAAGATTTTAGTTTTGATAAGGTGTCGGGAAGCTCGCCGATAGAACTGGGCCTTTTGTCTGAACGGTTTTGTGGGGGCAAGAGCGCCTGCCGACTCTTATTTGGAGCCACTATACAGAGCGCAAAGTCGCTGTTTTGCTTCGTCGTGGAGTTGAAATGCGAGAGTTTTTCCTGCTTCCAGGCGGCACAAGAAAAAGTCTCGCTCACGGAGTCGAGACAGGAAGCGGAAGGCCAGGTCGGGGTCCCGGTCGAAGCACCGCAGCCGCAGCAAGAGCAGGTGGGCCACCAATGACTTCAGAAGTGAGTGTGTGTGTGTGTGTGTTGAAGGGTTTTATGTCAACGTTTTACTGATGGTCTTCGTCTCACTTCCCCTCCAGGGAGCGGAAGAAGAAGGGCGAGAAAGTGCGCAGAAAGAGCCGGAGCAGGTCTGTAAGTCCGCCTGCCTTCCGGGGCAGAAACACAGCCATGGACGCCCAGGAAGCCTTGGCCAGAAGGTACAACAACAACTTGGAGGAATTGTGAGACTGAAGCCTAAACTCTTTTATTCCTTTTTCTGCACGATTCATTGAGTGCCAATGCCGAGCGCATGGGCGGTTGAGCTGAAGCCTTCTCCCCCGTTTGCTTCCAGACTGGAACGGGCCAAGAAGTTACAGGAACAAAAGGAAAAAGAGATTCTGGAGAAACAACAGCAGCAGCCGCAGGAAGTGCCGAAAGGTGAGGACCCATTGTTCAACATTACCTGTGACAAGAAATTGCCTGTATCAGAAATGTTGTTTACGTCAATGCACTTTTCTTAACCACTATTAAAGTAACCCCAAAGGTCAGTAGCAAGCGGGTTAACTGTCCAGGACCAGACTCCAGCCGGCATGCCTCTAAGCTGTTGGTTTTGGCCTCTCTTCCTTCACAGCGCCCACACCGTTGCTATGCAAGGCCGTAACGGCAGCGGCGCCCATGGCAACCCACACAGTGCTCAACGTAGCGGCCCTGCTTGCCTCTGGCACCCAGGTCACACC
This sequence comes from Arctogadus glacialis, assembly GCA_900303235.1. NCBI lineage: Eukaryota > Metazoa > Chordata > Actinopteri > Gadiformes > Gadidae > Arctogadus > Arctogadus glacialis. The sequence continues at coordinate 16,172 of OMOA01132557.1, forward strand.
CCAGATAGCAATGGCGGCCCAGATGGCCGCCCTCCAGGCCAGAACGCTGGCGGAGACGGGCATCGCCGTGCCCAGCTACTACAACCCCTCCGCCGTGAACCCCATGAAGTTTGCCGAGCAAGAGAAGAAGCGGAAAAAACTGTGGCAAGGAAAGAAGGAAGGGGTATGTTGAACTTTTTTCCTTTTATTTACTTTGCCCAGGTTTATGCTCTGTTGGTACTGATGGATCTTTACAATGGGGGTTGGTGCGTGAATCCTAACGCAAAAAAGCGTGGAAAGCGTGAAGCATGATTTCTGTTTTGTTTTCTGTTTATAGGACAAATCCCAGACCGCTGAGTTGTGGGAGAAGCTCAACTTTGGCAACAAGGACCAAAACGTCAAATTTCGGAAGTTGATGGGCATCAAAGTATGTATTCCTGAGATGTATTGCAGTTTCCCTTTTTTTTTTTTTCGTTTTACTCTACATCCTTCTTAGGTACGCTTTAACGTTTGGTTTGCATCGCATGTGTTCCATTAGGACGAGGAAGAGGGCGAAACCTCCAAACCACTCAACGCAGAGGGTCTAAAGACGCTTCAGCAGCAAGAAGAGATGTTTAGAAACCTGGACGTTCAGTACGAAATGGCTCGCTCACAGACGCACACGCAGCGGGGCATGGGCCT
>OMOA01132558.1:0-14775 GCA_900303235.1 Arctogadus glacialis
AGTTATTTTATAGTTGTATTTATTCTGGATTCAGGCAGTATGAGGATGAAGCTACAGCCATAATGAGCCCAGTTTGTTGTTGTGGATGAGTTGGAAGAGAATTCAATTCTACAGGTCAGTTGGGACTCATTCCGAGCTACCGAGTAAACCACAGGACATGTACCAGGGGTACCTTCGAAGGGTACTACACCAGAATAAAACAATACCAAAAAAGCATGCAGACGTGCAACGCTGTGGGCGGGGTTATCTTCATAGGCAAGAATCCACCAGCAGAAGACCTTCTACAACTGTTTTAAATGATGCACTCCATCCCGTAACTTTATTAACTTATCTCTTGTAAACATTACCCTTTATTCACCTGCTATTTAATGCTATACTTTATACCTGTGCTACTTTGTTTCTTTTTATAACCAATTTATTTGTTCCATTGAGATCACACTACCATATCTGTGAAACATTTCCCAGTAAGGACCATGTCCTTACAGCGTATTTGCTGGCTCATCCAACTTGACATTGTTTACCATCCAGGTAACCATGGAGTCGTTCAGCTCAAAGGAGATGGCCTTGAAGGCCCAGAAGAAGATTCTGAGCAGCATGGCCACCAAGTCCTCGGTCCAGATGTTCATTGACGACACCACCAGCGAGATCCTGGACGAGCTGTACCGCGTCTCCAAGGAGTACACTGGGAACCGCGCCGAGGCCCAGAAGGTCACCAAGAACCTGGTGAAGATCGCCGTCAAGATCGGCGTGCTGTTCCGGCACTCCTGCTTCAACAAGCAGGAGATGGAGCTGGCGCAGGAGTTCAAGAGGAAACTCCGCCAGGGGGCCATGACGGCCATCAGCTTCCACGAGGTTAGCCGCTTGTTAGCCACGCCATGCTCCATGTTAGCATGCTAACTCTTGTTCGTTCCCTGAGGAACAATAGCCGCGAGGCTAACCACCATTGTATGGTATAGCAACGATCCCTTGAGGAACAAGAGACCATGTTGATGTATGACAATGAGGGTGGGAGTGTATGTTGATGTGCATGTAATTGATGGTGAGGGAAATTTATGAAATGTGTTTTATTTGCAACTTCATTTTTGCCAATTGTAATAGTATAATGCATTATCCTCATTCATTTTTTTTAGATTGTAGATAAAGAAAAGCAAGACAGCAATATCCCACCGCGGTGTCTAATGATCCCCATGTTGAACCATGGCAGGTGGAGTTCACCTTCGACAAGGCCGTGATGGCTGAGATCCTGACCGGCTGTAGGGACCTGCTGCTGAAGCTGGTGAACACGCACCTGACCCCCAAGTCCCACGGGCGCATCAACCACGTGTTCAACCATTACGCCGACCCCGAGCTCCTCACCAAGCTCTACGAGCCCACGGGGCCCTTCCAGGGCCACCTCACCAAGATCTGTGCAGGACTCAACAAAATGGTGGAGGAGGAGACTATATGAGGCCGACTCCTCCAGCCCAAGTGACAGGAGTCCCACCAGCCCCCTATGGGAGACGTAGACGCTCGTAGCCGGCGACTGGACGCAAATATCCACTTCTGTGATGCAAGGAACTGGCAATAAAAACAGTAGGCTGTGCGAGAAAAGTGGACTCCTGTTCAACGATGCTGCCCTGTCAATCTGAAATCTGAGAACAAGCAAGAAAGAAAAATAGAGAAAGAAGTCGGAATGACTTCTGTAGTTGCTCAAAGGTCAAGCATATTTACAAAGTTTGCCTTGTGTATATTTTGTTCATTGAAATGCAGTCACACATTTATGCTGGTTTTCAGTATATGGCCTCTTTCGTAAATATTGGAATTACCGTCCAATAATATATTTAATACAGTTTAATGTTACTACTGACGTTAAGTATTAATGGTTATTCAGTTTGATAGTGATACGACACTGCCATCTTGTGGTCAATGTGGTGAGTCATCCGCATCTTCGCTCATAATCTAGATGGGTTGCCAGAGAATATACGTGAAGAAAAATCCCCCAACTGATTGCTTTGTTGTCCCACAAGAGCATAAATACAAACTTGAATCTGTTTGCTGTTGTTTTTTTCTGGAGATTGGGGCACACGGTTTGAAATAATCCCATACTGGACATTTGGGTAAAGTAAAGCAAGTATAATAGCACTACTGTACAGTAATATAGTATAGAGAATATTTGATGGTGGCATAATGAGTTGACAAACTGGGTTTTTTAAATATAATGTTGAGTTTTCCTAAAAAAAACGAAGAGGATTAAATCTGCTGGCTCTGTGCAACAATTGCGCAGGCCTACAGCTGCAATCAATGCTACTGATTGCCAACAGGACAAAGAATTCTGAATACAAATGTGAAATTTAGCAATGAGTTTCTAATTAACTTGGTAATGATAGTAATTTGCCTTGAATTGGAACAGATACATTAATAGTAAGACTAAAATTAGTCTCCATTTACTATCAGCATATAAAAGTGTGCGTTTTAAGTAACCAAAATGTAATTCAAATTACACTCAATGAGTAGTTTAATAGTTTGGAATATTTAAGAGTTAATCCTGAGAGAAGTAGTGCAATCATTTCAGGACACATTTAACATTGGAATATCCATCTTTATTAAATACTACCATTTCACTCAAATAAGTATACATTAGTAAACAAAACATTGCCTTAAAAATGTAGCTAGAAATTATTATCTGCTACCCTTCTATTAAATTATTTCATCCAAAGTTTGAATTTGGATGAAGCTACACAAACAGTTGGTTGTCCAAAGCTACCGTCTGCATAAATAAGCTAACATGAACATTACATGAGCGGGCCCTTAGTCATCATTATGCAGTACTCTTGATCAGCTTGCAAAATGAGCTCTCATATGACCAGCCCCTACTTAAATACAAAACATTTATTCACTTGGCCCTTTGAATGCTTATCGGCAACTCTACCATCTGTATGAAATATAAAACATGATGCAATTTCACCAGCCAATGTCAAGCGCTTCTGATCCAACAATAAATAAACTTTAGGAGTGCAATAATAGCGTGTCAAGCACACCACTTAGTCATTGCACACTAAACTACAGTGATACAAGACTAGACTACCTGGCAATGCCGTTCCAGTTTAACCAGTTTCAAAATTCACACGCACCAACAAGCCTACCCAGTAGACTGTATCAACAGGTAGGCTGATCTATCCAATGGGAGTGTCCACCTAGCTGTATGGCATGAAGATCAACCTCCAAGCCTTTACCTAGTGGACTGTCCCAACTGGTATATGGATCAATCCATAATACATGCGTGGACACACACTGTGACTACAGGCAGGTACATTTTGGCCTGTTTTTACGCCTCGTGATAACTACTCAACTTCACTCACGGGGGTAAAACAGGGACCCCGTTTAAAACACCGTCTTCGTGGAATCCACCCAGCGGTGTCGGGGAGACCCAGAGCATCACAGCTGGAAGATCTCGTCCTCCGTCTCCCTGAGGGTCCTTGTGAGCTTGGTGACGGTAAGCGGCACCGCCACCAGCGACGCCTGCTGGTTCAGCGCCGGCGAGGGCACGCCACTCTGGGAGTGTGGGAGGCAGCGCCTTTCTGGGATACTGCACGCCGCTTCGATGGCGGCAAACCTGCAGGGCAGTGATGGGAAGAGACTCAGATTGTCAGACGTAGGGCCAGCAAGACGTGTTACATGTTAAAGGTGACATTTTATAACAGCAGGTGTGAGTGTGATTAGCCGTTACAGGCTGTTTTGAAAATCTGCCTCTTCTGACATCACAAGTGGGCGTGTCCATCTAGATGTTTGACTGATAGATGAGCAATGTTTGCTACAGTCCACTGGGTAAGCCGGTAGACTGATCTATCCAGCACACATCTAGGTGGACACGCCTACCAGTGATGCCAGAAGAGACCGATTTTCGAAACGGCTTGTAGCGGCTAATCATACCTTCACCTGGGGGTATAAAATGTCACCATTAAAAAACATGCAGTTTAAACACGATTTGTGTACATTTTGTTTTAAAATGGTTGAGGGGGAAGGGAAGTTCTTCTAACCAAACCCATTGTTACATAGGCGCCGCCGGACACCTTTAACAGGGGCCAAGGCCCGAGTGTTGATCTGCTATGCCCCAGTCAAATCTCAGGTTCAAGCTTTAACAAGCTCCTATGTGTGCCACTGGTTTCTTTTAGATTGATGACGCAGAGAAAGGTCTTTTATTTTCCTAATCCACAATGTCAAAGCAATGCATTTCAGCTCAAAACAAGCTGAGCTGTGGACCATGTGGTGCGGGTCCCCACACGCTGCACAGCCAGCGATCTGTCCATCAGCACCCTAAACTAAAACCAGGACTGAGGTATGATAATAGGCCGGGACTGGAGTTAAGTCCCGGTCATTCAGTCTGCTGAGGCGGAGCCACACTTGGCTGGGGGGACATGACAGGCTACACCAGTTTGCCGTCTTATTGGTTAGGAAGAAAGAAAGTTGAGTCACACTCAAGTGATTGACCTCATTTAAAAAATAAAAAATAGACGGCATAGCTTAATGCTCGAAAAGGAAACCAAGCTCGGACACATGACACAATCAAATCATGACATTTGTGTTGAATTGAATTATATATTTTTCCGAAATATAATTTCTTTGTATTGTGGAATCCAGAACAATGCAAATGTGTAATTGTTTAATGGTTTGAGTCGGATTTTGTTATTATTTCCTCATGCAGGGTTTGATGCCTGAGACTTTAATGCCTTAAAACATTTTGAAAGCTAGAAATAAATATTTCCACAAAAAGTTAACACCTCTACATTTATACCTTTACGAATAGTAATTGTTGCAGTTTCAGCCGCAGCAACAATATGTTAATGGCAGTAATAGTGTGCTAAGGAAAGTAAGTACATATATCTAATTGTATAGCATTTATTCCATACATGTATGCATAGATGTCACTCAAAAAGCAATTGCGTGATTATTGGAGGACCTGAGCCCCAGTATAACTTTACCGGTATGTATAGCAAAGCCCCTGCTGTTTACTATACAGTGACTGCACCTCTGACCACACCTCTGAAGTCATCAATGAGTTACACCTGTCTTTACTCTCTTTTGGCTTCAGTCTGCTAATCCTTTGCTATTGATTCAAGGAAACTATAGGTGGCCGAAGAGCCAGACCAATGTGCGTGCATATCCACAGCATAGTGCAAGCTCAATGGCTTCAGTCTGCTAATCCTCTACTATTGGTACAACAAAACTAGGAGGCTAGAGCCAAAGAGTTGGATCAATGTGTAATTATCTTGAATATGCAATTAATAACTCACATTTTTGGATTTGAATATATTAAATGTTTCTCTCTTATGATTATTACATTATGCCTACATGGTGATGTGCAAATGCTGTGTAAGCAACTGTAAAATAATTTAAAAGTTTCTTACCGTTTCTCCCACTCGTGGCATCCTTGAACAGCTGCCTTCTTGGACTGTCGTATCAAAGAGTCCATTCTTTTGAGGAAGTCCATTGGAGAAAGTTCCGGCCCGTCTTCATCTGCGCAGCCGGGTATCGTCACAGACAGGCCGGTGTTGTCACTCGGAGGAGAAACACAGGTGGTGCGTTCACCTGAATCCTCTTTGAGTAAATCCGGGCAGATGCCAGCTTGAGAGTCTGACAGTAGTGCGGGGATAAACAAGATTTTCTTCAGGAATATTGAGTCGTTGGTGTACAATCTGTTCGCCCGCTTGATTTGTTCTGTCTGAAACAGAGGTTGGAATAGTTCAATAATAGACAGACATGAAGTTTGCTGTTAGTTTTTTCTTTACGACCTTTTTTTTTGCCCAGTAAGCATACAGCCATACAGCCTAGGAATGTGTTGTGGTGTAACGCTAATCGTCATCTTTGTATCTTAATTCTGTTATACAACGCCCAAAACAATAACACACTTTTTATATATATGTTTACATATTAGAAGACCATACTTACAGAAACTCCGTATTTCAATGCAAGGCCTTGAAGAGTCTCTCCGGGCTGAACTTTGTGTTGGAGAACTTCATGTGGTACCGGAGGAGCGGCACACTTGACCAGACTCCCGTAGGACCTGCTGCGGTGTCCGCGGAGCAGTCCGGTGCCGCCCGGGTGAACTGGTGGTCGTTCTTCCACCGACATGATGATGATACCAACAGCCTACAGAGACGCGCCGCGGGGCCCGGGACTATGCGAGTCACATTCTCCGCCGATCACGCGCCCCTCGTCCCGCGAGCCACACGGTACCATCTCGTTACCGTTGCCTAGTCAACGATTGTCAGGTCCACGCAATCGACATCATCAACAATGATGAAAGGTAATTTATTTGCTGTTAACTGAGCAAACAAAATGCACACATACCGTACTTAGTTTACAAAGTCAGCTGGCCGGTTGTCATCGTGGATAACTTTGTTATCATGGCTGCAGTTCCGGTGGTTTCCCATCATGCCTCGCTTTAAGTCAGGAAGTAATCCACTCAAATGAAACCTCTGGTCGTGTTCATGCTTCTGAGCATTACCAATATTAAAGATAGTAATTGACCTGTACTGCCTTGTTCGTCAGAACTATTTTACGGATAGAAATGTCCTTTAAGAGGGAGGGCAATGACCCGAGTCAATTAAATGTTTTAAAGGTAAGTAGCATGTTGTATCATTGTGAACGTACATCGCCATTCATTCCCCACGGTATATCCAGCTGTGATGATTATGAAGTAGTTTTCTACAAACTGGCATTCTGTTCCAGAAACGGCGTGTTGCAGATCTTCTAGCACACTTTATCCCAGAGGACGAAGCCGATCTGATGAGGAACGGAAGGTAACGAAACACATTTCACTATGACCTCAGGACGCCGAGTTTTTTTGATTCATTGTGTAATTGAGTAGTTTACGTTTGTTTTTCTTTTTCAGATACACCTGCCTTGTGTGTAGCAGCCGCCCTATTTTCGACACTATCGACATGCTCACAGTCCACAGAAAGGGGAAGAGGCACCTAGACGGTAAGGAGCTCTTCCTCAACAGAGCAGATGTCTTGTACTCGGGGAGACTCACAAATTAGCCTTTGGCTCAAGTCAATATTATCATATTTGTATAGGGATATGATCTCGAATTAATACAAGTTCCAATCATTAATAATTATGTCATTATGAGCCATTCAAATGTGTAAAGTAAACGTGTGTATTTAAAATACAGCCTGCATTCTCCCAACGTGTACACATAGGGATGAAATGGTACTATGGCAAGAAATCCCAGCTTAAACGTGAAATTACAAAGAGGCAACATTCAAACTATGTGCAAGAGGAAGAAAACAGACAGAATGAACGACAGAATGAACGACAGGTGAGAATAACTAGCATACACCATGTTGCATTATTGCTCCCCTAAGATGCTGCTATTCTCTCCCCAACCATCTATATAAAAACCTCTCCAGCTTAAAGAGTTTGTGATTTCAGGAGTCCTCCAGTTCAGCCCCGCTATTGGTACAAACCAGGAAGATAACCCATCATGCCTTGCTCAAGACAGTTCCATACAATAGTCATCACAAAAAGCTCAGGTGAGTGGATTTTATTTCGACCCCTATATCACCATTTGGTTTAGTACATCAGGTCACCTTTTGAAAGTATCGCTCCTGGTTTGAAAAGTAATCTAAAGAGAAGTCTGTTTTTTTTAGCACAGAAAAGGGAATCGGTTCAGACCCAGCTGATCCACTGGCACCATCAGGCTCGGCACCACTTGAGGCGTGTGAAAGGACCATAGGTTCAAAGGAAGCACCAGCAGCAAGTTCCCCCATTAGCTACCCGGCAGGTATATCAAGAGTGTGAGAAGAGTGCATGTTCACACGAGCCAAAGACCCTGCCCTGAGTTTAATTAAAGGTGTCCTTGTGTTTGGGCCCTTTATTAGGCAAAGTCAGCGACTCAAAGCCTGCTCGAGGTAAAAAGGAACATAAAGCAATTGCGTCGGAGCCTCTGACAGCTGAGAGGAGGAGAGAACTGGAGCACTACCTCCAAATGAAAAGGTACGGGTTTCCTCATTAAATGTTGTTCTTGTTGTTCTTGTTCTTGAAAACTCGCCCCTAGATGTCAGTATAACACAATCTTTCTGTTCACCCTTTGTTTTTGTTTTATTTGTGTTTAGCGATGGGTGGCTGCAAGACAGAAGTGGCCAGTGGGTGAAAGATGAAAATGTAGAGTTTGACTCTGACTCTGATGAGCCCCCTCCTTCGGCTCCTCTTCCTCCGGGGGATGAGGAAGACTAAGATGGGTCTATGCAAGTCCACTGGACAGGCATGTGGACTCTTGTAATTGCAGTCCTTGGCAGACAGAATGTAGTGCTGTCCATACATCAATTCAAACTAATAACAATAATATTTCTGTTAACGCTAATGTTATCTTTTAAAACTCACTGTGCAAATGGGAATGTCCCCGCATTACCTCTCAATCGTTTCAAAGTATTGACACTGAAAATGAAGACTAGGAACACTTACCTTTGTCCTTGGTAAACCATACCCAGGCTCTGTGAGCCAGTTAGGGGAAAAACGTAGAAAACAGGTCTATTTTTTAACATGCACTTCAAGTCAACATCAGAGACGTCAATGTTTGAAGAACCTGCGCCCACGTCACTGGAGGGACTTTTCAATCACCCACCAGCTGTGGACCAAGATAATAGAGTGATATTGGTGCTAATCCTGCTGGGAAGGATCTATTGACAATATCCCATATTCCTAAGAACATTAATTTAAAAACCTCGGCTCATCCTTTGATGTTCACTGTGTCTGATGTTCTTTGGCTTATTTATTAGTTGCTGGTAAGTGCTTGTTCCAGATTTGAGTCTTGCATGAGGGCCTTTAACACCGCACTTGTCCTTTACAAGATCAATGTACCGGTTCTACCAAATGTAATCAACCCAGAGCTGCACAGGGGCACAAGTTGGTTGCCATTCAGCAAATAATTCTGCTCAGCATTACAGTCCAAAAATACGGATGTGTTTTACAGTGGAACAAATAAATGGCCAGAAATAGAGTGCCGCATGGCAATGCTGACCCTTAAGTCATTACACGACTGTTTTCTGTGACAAATGCCACTGTGGCAGACGACGTGCGGCCCAGGAAGCCCTACATGTCTTAAATCAAATGACCTTTTGAGAGAACTGTTTGCTTTTTGTTTTTTATACATGTGATCTTTTCAAAGTTGACATGAAGCCAGCCATGCGATTAAGGTCCATGATTGAAGTTGAACACGCTTGACAACAAATCTAGAGCAAAATCACATACGTTGGAACGGAACGACCCCCCCTCCAGTGCAGGTGGAGAGACGGAAGCCCCTCCGAGCTCAGCAGCTGTTCCATGCTGTTTCTGAAGGCCCCATAAAGTTCCTTGAGCACGCTTGGGTGCACTCCCACTAGCCCCTGCAAACCTTGAAGTGTGGAGGTCTATTTGGAGCAGGGTAACCCAAGCCCAGAAGGCCGAGTTACATTCCCTACTGCTGAACAAGGAGGTTTTGCTGGTTGAAAACAAGTGTATAAATAGGTCAGGTGCTCATTGGGGGACAGTTGGAAACCCAAGAAAATACTTTTTAAAGGATTAGAGAAAAAAAAAAAAAAAAAAGGCTTTTGGGGATCATCAGTGAGGATTTAAACATATGTTTCATAGTTTCAATCTGCATTTCGTAAAATGATTGGTATTCTCTTTAGTTTAGTTTTGTCCTCTAAATGGTTTGGTGACTAAGAAGTCAAGTTAAGTCTCATTTTATGTTGGGAACATCAAACGGCGCCTACTCACATTTGTGACATTTGGCACGTTACAACATTTAGAAATGACGGCACTCTTTTATGACCATCTATGGCATTATTTAAACGTTTTTTATTTAAAGTATTTACAAATGCTTATCATCCTCTAGCACCACGTAATCATAAATGGAGGGTTCACTGGTTTGGGAGGATGTTTGGGCCAAACACACACCCTAAAAGCAAAAGAAAGACACTTGACATTTTGCTTGTGACCTATACATGCTTTTATGATGAAGTCAACAGGCTACAAGAACAGCAGGCTGAAGTTAATGAAATGAAATGGCTTTGACATTGACATGGATGTGAGTATTCACCATGCATGATTTGTTAAACCACTGTGAAAACCCATCACTACGCTGACAGAGCCAGCACTAGGAGTTGATGGCAATCCACCTTGTTCCTTTTTTGCAGACAATTGTTGGCTCCGAGGGGATGCAAAATCGATCAACAGAAAACAGGATGTTTGTTTCTCGTGTTCACTTCTTTCTTCAAGCTCATCTCAGCCTCTGTTGGCGAACTATTAGGAAAAAAAAGAGAAATATATTTATCTCTTCCACAGCGGTATAAATGATGCGATGCTCACGGACAAACAAAGTAGTGCTGGGAACAACTGAAGTTATGACAACATGATGATGTGTGTTTACGGTCCGAAAAGCAATTTCAATATTAAAGCACTCTACTCAGTGTTTACAACACATCCATTATTGATGAGAAGATGGGTAATAGTTAATAGATTCATTTGATATACTGAGATACTGACGCATATCGTTGTTTCTGGTGACTGCCATGGCGGCCCGGGCCCGGGGCCCCTGCTGGGTGAAGTGGTAGCCGAACTTCAGGATGCTGGAGTTGTTCTCCAGCATGGCGGCGATCTCCATCTCCACCGAGTCTCCCAGGGTGTGCCTCTGTAGGCGGGTGATTCAGGGTAAGGCCACGGTAAAGTTTGTTTTAAATTGAGGCTTTTAGCTGACACTTTTATCCAAAGCGACTAACAAGTTGGGTTGAGAATAAAACAACGTTTTTCGTTGGTCGAACAAGACATTGCCCGCTGCTTAGTTGAATTGGGCCAACTCAATGTCAGCACTGCTCCCAGTTAATCAGACTACAGCATGGTGCATTCTTGGCCAATGTTATTTTGATTCTGCTCTGGGGGCCATGAGAACCCCCAATGACCTCAGTCAGTCTGTAGGGCTCTAACAGGTAGGGCTCTAACCGGGTAGGGCTCTAACCGCCCTACCTGTTTATTAATGGCATTCACTGCAAGTCGCTTCGGATAAAAGGATGCGCTGCATAGTTTTACCATGATAACACGACCCAGTGGAAATGTTCCAGGTGCATGCACACTGCCAGAAAAACACCAACATCAGCTTGGGTGTGCATTGGGGCAGTGTGCCAGTAACTTAAAACTGCTGCTTTACATCAGATGAAAATTTGCCTGCATGGCTAAATCTGGCACATTTTCATGTTGAACTCTGGTGCTCATGTTTATTAATGTGCACTGTCCCTTTCAAATAAAGAAGTGTAAAATCGAATAATGACATTATCATACTGTGTATGAGCTGTATATGAATAAAGGTAAATCTATATTTGTGTGCGACCTGGTTGTCGATCTTGAGCTCCACCAGCGTGGCGTTGCTGGCCATGGCCTTGACTACAGCCTTCATGCCCTCTGCGGTGATGAAGTTAGACTCAATGTTAAGACTCTGGAGACTGGTGTTCTCCTGCAGCATCTCTGCACATGCCTGCACACAGAGACATTTATATACCACACAAACACATGAATAAAATGTAATAAGGGATACAATGCTGCCATCCTATGTTATTATTATAACCAAATGTAATGTTGTACAGCAATAAATAGGTAATGACACTAATTGAGACATTCGACAGTACTGACGAAGGCAACGGGGTCGTTGCTCCGTGTGGCTGCGATGCTCAGGATCTCAACGTAAGAGTTTCCCTTCATGGCCTCAAACACCTCCTTCAGCGTGGGGATGGGAATGTCCTGGTTTCACACACACAAATAAACACACACACACCACGCACGCACACACACACACAAACACAACATGGTGAATAAAGCATATCCTAAGACATGTGTGACCATTGGATTATTTTTTAAATAGTTGTATGAATCTGAATGAGTGAATAATAGCCACCATGTATTCTTCCTTGAGGACAGTGTGAGACATGCTGTTGTCCTACAACCCCCTCCCCCCTACAAAATGATTTGTACATTTGTGTACTTTACTGCATTACTCTGAAGTACCTATATGTTAACAGTATTGAATGCTCAGAAAAGCAACAGACGACCATTCAGTCATTTCAACCCACTCAACGAGGCCCCCCAACCACAAAGTACATCCTAACACCTTCCTGTGGGGCTGACCTTGATGTTGTTGAGGTTGACCTCCGTCAGACCACTGTCATTGTTGTGGATCCTCTCCACGGTCTCCTCCACGTTGGTGGTGTTTGGGGGCTCTTCCGGAAAGATCTTGAAGGGATCTGGTTTTACAACACCTACATAAAAAAACATTTCCCGAAACAAACCAACAGGTGAGGCTGAGAAAATCGAAGCAATCAATATTAGAAAACTACAAAGGTTCCAAGTGTGTGTTAATTTTTATAAAATGAATTTCAGCCAAATCGAAGCTCAAGTTTCATAATGCCATTTCCTTTTTGTTTCATATTCTTAGTTTGTTACCAAACCATGTCATTTATGTGGGGTCATCCTTAAGTGTTATTTGAGGAATACATACTGTTGATGCCCTCCGTGTTGGCGATCTTCCCCGTGCAACCCAGAGCATCATAGTACTGCTTGTTGCTCATCAGAGTATACATTCCAAGGATAGCTGCAGAAACACAGAAGGGACACTGTGTATAAATAGATATATTACAGTTGCAAGTAACATTGGGGAGGGATATCTGGATCAGGACATAATGATCGATTGTAATGTCTGTCATGCAAGTATCACGATGTTAGGATTATGCAAGGAAAATGTTGAGAAACAAATAGGCGAAAACATTATCGTGTGACTTTCATGTAAATGCCTTCATTGGCCGATGCAATGAAAAACAAACACTTGGATAATATAAGATAATATCAATAACATCGAACGATATCTGTAACTGTAGTGGGCCAAGTACACAATCTCTGAGATACGGTTCAAAGATGTAATCACAAATGAATGGATAAGAAACCAGAAACCAAAAGTTTACTTTGTCAGGGAAAGTACAAACACAGCATCAAATTCAATAGAACTAGAATTACAATAGTAGTATTTCCACCATGTTGAAGTAGTTTTAACTACTCAAGGTTAGATCAAGGCTACCCAGTTGCCCAGACCCTTGTAGAAGATGTGTACTGAATGTGGTTGAGAAATGTTGCGAAGGCATAGGGTTTCATAGGATGATATTGTCGCTCCATAATCGACAATTTGGAGCTAGTATAAACTATTAAAGTGTGTTTGTGTGTCTGGCTGCAGATTTATGAGTGGGGTAGCACTGGGCATAGTCGATTTTACTTGACAAGATCAAACCCTACAAGCATCTGGAAATATTTATGGTCTCAATGGCTCCAAATAAGAATCAGGTTCAGTTCAATCTATTTAATCAGTCTAGTCTATTTCGGCCTTTATTCATAAGAAGGTTAAGCCTAAAACCCTTAAATATATGTAATGTAAAACCGTATATAGTTTGACTGAAGAGGTAAAAATAACGGTGGTTTTGGTTTTATATTGCTGTTACTCGGCTAGACCTTGAGATGGCAACAGTGCCTGTCCTCATTTGGACACTCTCCACCCCCATGACCCATCCACCACCCCCTCTCCTCCACCCCACCACTCCACCACCTCACCACCCACCGAGGAAGCCTTAGGGAGACAGCTGCATGGTTGGGTGTCAACATGCTAACGTTGCACCCCTGCCAACGCACAGCCCTGGGAGTAGTTCAGGGTTCTTTTCTGGTCTCCCGTTTAATGAGCTGACCCGACATGTCCGAAGAACGAAATGACAAAATAATTAAATAGACTGTGTTTGTGACGACCCCCGCTCCCCTGACCTAAACGTCTCTTCTGGGAGTTAGCTAGGCTGGCGAGGCGGAGATAGCTTGACTATTGTAGACCCATCCACCGTTCAGCGTGTCCACCAGAAAGCCCTCCAAACAAAAGACTGCCGGAGGCTGATGGAGGCTTAATCCTCATCTGGACCCTGTCCAAGGTCAAAACGGTGGTCGCACTGGCAGGCTAATCTTACAGAAAATCAGGCTAATGAGCTAGCCACCTAGCATAATGGCCTGGCCTGCCAAGGTTCGGTCGAGAAATTTGCATGCCATTTGATTAAACAATCATGTCAAAATGTTTTTGCTATGTGGTTATTTTGTAACGTAAAATGACGAATACATACTGTTTAACTCTTGTTCTCTCATGTTGTGGTGAATTGGCAATAAACTAAGAAGCAACAACCATTACCAAACTAGACCAGGAACAAAGGAATGGTGCTAATTTAAAAAAAGAAAGTACTAATTTCAACATCCACGACCGACTACTTTCCTGTATAACCATTTGGTAAAGCTAAAGGCCTTTTCTACTTCCATATGGTCATAATATCAGACAAGGCACTTCCCTGGCATGGCTAGATGTCATGTTATGCATATCATGTAAACCACCCATAGAAAGGTAAACTGCACTTCCCTCTTCCCTCTAAAGCCCTCGCGACTCCAACATATTCAAACCAAATATTCATATTCAGTTTAAAAAATGTCTGCCCAATCAACATCGGAGAAACAGAACCCATTAAAACTGAAGCACATCACGACATAAACGGTCTATCTGTGAGCTCCTGTTGTTTTGCCTGCTCAGATAAAGAATTCACCCCCAACTGCCAATGTACTGCCCCGACCCTCAAAGCCCCGCCTCCACCACCGCCAACCCCTTCAACGGACGCATCTTCTGGTTTTCAGTGGCCGGGCTCCAGATGGATTTATTTCTGTGTTGCTGAGCATGGAGAATCGGAAACCCAGCATGCCATG
>OMOA01132560.1:0-10000 GCA_900303235.1 Arctogadus glacialis
ACGCAGCTGGAGAGAGAGAGAGGGAGAGGGAGAGGGGGAGGGGGGGAGGGAGAGGGAGAGGGAGAGAGAGAGAGAGAGACGTTACATGCAGCCGTTCCTGTGATTTTAGATGGAAGTAGCAGACCCCCCGTATTTTATCAATGATTTAAATTGTTAGTTTAACCACGCCAAACCTTTAAATAACCTGATACCTTAACATAACCTTCTGATCTTTACATCTACAAACTAAGCTTCATATGGTCCAGTAAAGGCTGTACTGACCAAAGAATGGAAAACATACAACTGTCTCCTGAAGTCACAGTCAAACACTGAGGTTCAGACCTGTCCCCAATACACTGGCTCAATGGAAACCTTCTCCTTTCCCAGTCCATACCTCTCAGTTCATACCTCTCAGTACATACCTCTCAGTCCCTAATTCTCAGTCCATACTGTCAATGCTGCGTTCGAGTATTCTCTGCGAACCGACTCGGATCTCGGATCTGACGCCACGCCCACACTTCAAGCGTTTTATTATTTTCGCTCGGTCGTTGGAGGAAAACATGGACGCCACCCGGAAAGCTGTTGTCGCGGTAGCATTGGCAGAGGACCAGGCGCTCCAAAATAAGTAGGCTATAGGCCATAGGCAGAGATACGGACACAGTAAGGTATTGCAGTAATACGAGTGATTGAAATTGCCATTTAAACCACCAAAGTGGTCCAAGCACGATGAAAACAGTTCATACTTCAAGTCACACTGGGCGCAGCCATCTTGAATTCTGTCTCGGAATTTTGCTCGGTCACCACTGAGTTCAACCGAGATGGCGAGTTCGCCGTCCGAGGAAAAGGGGCGTGTTTGTGCGTGTCGCTAGGCAACGTCCTCGGACCTCCGAGACGGATGGATAATAAAACGCAGCATTAGTCCATACTTCTCAGTCCATAGTAGCCTTTTCAGCAGTCTAATAGCCTTTTCCTTATTTCTGTTCATGTCTGCTCTCAGCATTGCCTTGAACTCTCATGTTGTTAGAATCTACATCTCACAGCTCAGTAAAACATCAGTAGCGGTGCGGACAGGAATAGATCAGCAAGATGGAACTGACACCATGATGACAATTATGGTTCAGAGGTGAGTGGATTCATTCCTATATGACCTTGACCTCTGGTAGCACCTTCAGTTCATCGGACCACAAACTCTCTCGATGTTTCAATTGAACAGCGTTATTCAATTTGGCCCCATGTGGTCTGGACTAAGACGTAGATGAACCTTGAGTGCATAACCTCCTGTGGTGGTGTGAACTACAAGACAGTTTATGACACGCAAAATACGCAAGTCAATGCGTTTTCAGAGCCAGTTCACTTCCCTGGCACCAAAAGTGAATGCGGTTCATTTGGATGCTGTATCTTGGTTGTGTTAGAAGCAATGTCTTTGTGATTCTTTTCAGGTCTGTGTGTTTGAGAATTTGAGTTTTCTACACAGTGCTAATGTTTATCACATATTTAGTCATAAAATATGCGCTGAACGAATGATGCACTGAGCTGAATGGTTCCCTACTCTGGGAAATGAACCATGAAACCAAGGTTTTGAACTTTTAGCCATTCCCAGCTGAAACAGGAGATCACAAAAGCAAGGGGGAAGCAGATTTGGATTCTAATTTGATTGGCAGTAGCGAGTTTAACTTATCAGTAATGTTGTTAAAGGGTTTGGGTGGTTTGCTAAGACCCGAGGGTTACTTGTAATCAGCCATGAGTTTTGCTCAACCCTCCTCTCGCGTTGGCGACCTGTTCTGCAATTGGGCATTTGGCCATCATTTGACATCCTCTATATCCCAAACAGGTGTTGAGCAGCTCCTATAGCTGTATCTTGGATGGTCCAACACAAGTAAGTGCATGGAAACTGTCCTGGCTAGGTAGCTTTCGCCAATATAGCCCAATAACAAACACTCAACAACAACCGACTCAGTGTTCACACATCACTGAGCATGCTCACGGACTCAGGGACTGACTAAACGGCAATCAGTTAGAATTCCTGAATGTTAGAAAATGAAAAAGAAAGGATTTGTGTTCGGTTGCCGTTCTCGTTCTACCTCCATTCATAAAACCATCAGGAACGGAGCTCTTCATTTTGATCGGACGTGATGCTATGGCTGGGCTCCAATCAGTTAAAAAAATAAATTCCTCAATTTACCATTGTGACGTATTATACACAATATTGCTCTGCACCCAATACAATACAAAATGATCACACTGCCTAAAACGCAGCCGCTATCTTCGCACACAATTCTAACTTACGAAGATAGTAGTCAGTCTCTCTTACGTCTCAGTTACCAAGTCTGTGAGCATGCGCAGTGGGCTCTGAACACTGAGACGAATGAAGCAGTTATACTTTGATGCAATGATCATGTCTCACATGACCTATTGCATGACATGCTTCAGCTTGTAAGACGACTCTAAAGTCCCTAGAGTCAACATATAAACAAGCTATACAAGTTTTAGATAGAAAACCGAAAATGTATCATCACTGTCAGATTTTAAAGAAACTTGAGTTGCTACACATGGAAAACACTATGAAATAAACAGACAATAACTACCAAACTACCAACTCTCACCTCATTTTCCAAAAAAAAAAAAAAAAGGCTTTTGGTAAATCAAACATGTGGTCACTAGCTGTGATCATTTATAATTTGTCCACTGCCGCTGATCTGTTAACCCTGTCTATTATGTATATCAGGATGTTTTACTCAGTGTTTGTCTGTTCAACTATATATTATGATTTGTTTTATTTCGCTTTATTTTTAATTTATTTAGGGACCATCTTCCAGTCAGGGACTAAGGATGGAAATTAGCCTACGGCTATAATCCTGTATATTTACATTTTTGTATAAAAAAAAAAAGTCTATATACTTTGTCCCTCAATAAATCTCAATGTTGTTGAGTGTTTGTTTGTGGGCTCTATTGGAGAAAGCTGCCTAGCTAGAGCCGTTTCCATGCACTTACTTGTGTTGGACAATCCAAGATACAGCTGTGGGAGCTGCTCAACACTTGTTCGGGATATAGTGGATGTCAACTGATGGCCAAATGCCCAAATTCAGAACAGGTCGACAACGCGAGAGAACAAAAAACAACCTTTAGTGGAATGCTTTGCAAACATCCTGGAAATTGATCCAATCAGTAAAGTTTAATTAATCAATTCCAATTTCCTGTTGTCTTTCAGGCCATGGGCCCATCTTTATTACATTGTACCGCTGGCCTGAATTGATCTCACAGCAGACAGGGTTCTGTAGCAACACAATTCGCTTATGGTAAAGTGTTTAAAAAGTCCATGCGGTTCATATCTTAGGCCGATGTGTGACAGCCAACAGATGGGAGCTAAGGGAGAGTACTAAAGAAGGGAAGAAATCGGCAAACAGGATTCAATCCTCTCTGAGCTCATCCGGAATACCGCTGGCGTTTAATCGGAAATCGGAGCGGTGGATGTTTTCTAACTCCACGACCATTCAAATCGGCAACGCAAAACTGGTGCTATTATAACTGGATACCATGGCAAATATGCGCACAGCCGGGGCCTCTACGAATTCTCTTTTTTGCATAGGAAATTTCCTTTCCTATGGAGATGACCCGGAAGTGCTTGGAGGAAAGGTGGTTTGAATTCTAAAAATGCTTAGGAAAGGAGCCTCGATGCTTCCTTTAACCGTCCTTTAGCATAGGTTACTCCTGAGCAACCTTTGCGAATGGAAAGGAGATAGTGGTATCCCATAATCCTTTACGGCGGCAATATTTATGATATAAGGATACCGACTCTACGCGAAGACGCATGAGAGACGCGGTAAAGCAGAAGAATAGAAGAGAAAAAAATACAATTGATAATAATGGATACCAATTCCAGAAACATATTATTTGAATATTATTATTATTTATTGCTGGTTAGTAAGCACATAAAATACACCATAAGAAAATAAAATGCCAACTTCACATTTAAGAAAGACTACTGGGGGCAGTTAATTTCAAAATCAACATAAGTTTAGCCACTTTTTTTTCACATGTGAATTGGAATTCAAGTGGCCTAAAATATTCCCGTTGGCCAAGTCCAACCTAAGTGATTCTCACTGTTGGCGATAACCTGATTGAAATCAATATGACAAGAACACTTGGATCAAAGAGCGTTTGTCTTAGTCAATCTTCGGAAAATTTTTGTTACACACTAGAGACGCTAGAGGTCGGCAATACCCGCCGACACGCAATGACGTTGGTTAGGAAAAGTGGGGTCAAATTCATTTTAAACAGTGCTGTATTTTGCTATGTTCGAAAGGAAGCACCTTTTCATCTCTCCTTGACCCAATGACGTTTTCCACAAAGGTTAAGGAAAGGAGGCATAAACGTTAGGAGATTTGACTATTCGTAGAGGCTCTCTCTAGGGTTTTGCCTTAAGACATTTTGCCTTTGACATATGTATCTTGATGTCTTCCTCTCGTATGTACACCATGACTTGCCCTGGTGGGGCTGTGGCTCTTAGTAAAACAGCTTCATGGTGGAAACACACAGAATGCATTCAGGCCACAAGCTGAGGCCAATTCACAGGGAATGAGTGGAGTGGAGCCAGAGAGATGGGGAGGGGGGAGGAGGGAGGAAGAGGGGTTTTAAAACGAGGTGCAGAGAGAGTAGACGATAAAGAGGGCAAGCGTGGAGTAAAAAACCACTCTAGAGGAAACATGAAGAGGCACGGCTGGATAAACAGCACAGAAGAGCGTGAAGCGTGAGAGAGAGGGATAATGGAGCTGGAGAGAGTTAATAGTGCGATAAAAAGCAAAAGGATGCTTCAGCGAGAGACAAGAGAGCCACATAGGTCTTTACAGGGAATTTAATCAATCAATCCTTGGTCTAGGCCTGCCTGATTACGTGCTTTTGATTCAGAGGCTGTTCACCAAAAACCTGCGTTCCTCTTGAGGTGCGCCAGGCTTTTTTGATTCGACTCGCTGCGAGTGACGGAGAGGGAATTGCCGTAGATATCGATGTCTGTGATTCTTTGATCACCGTGCGCTTCGTATGTGTCGTTGTACTCTTCCCTACGAGCGCTGAGCTCCAGATGATGGATCAACCTGTCAAAGCAGCGAGAGCTCTCGCTCCCATCTGCTCCAAGCGCCCGGCTTCCTAGCATCACTCGAGTGCCGGACACTTAAACCTAGAATCCATAATGCCTGCACCACACCACGCATAGTTACACCATGGATACCATTATTACCACAAACCTCTGCTCTTCACTCCACGCTGACATCTTTTTACCTGGATTCATGTCTCTATGATACAGCTCGTATTGTTTTCAGATGCCTTGCTATGCCTGCCCCACGTGACTCACAGAGCTGGAGCAGAAAACTCCCCTGTGATTTGCTCCTCTCTAAGTTGTCGTCCTTCTCTTTGGCTTCGACAAATGAAAGCCAGTGGGCCCTATCTTGCATCCAGCGCAATTGAGTTTCTACACTGATGCATGTGTCGTTGCTAGTTTGCAACTGGCGCAGAGCGTTCTTTTCCCTCCACCGCCACTCGTCGGAAAATAAGGGAATGATCTTGCGCCCCAAGGGGCGGTTCGGCGAAAGGAGGAGGTGTGTTCTGGCGCAAACGTTCCCTGGTGCTACTTTGCAGTTTCAGAAAACAATTCCGCCACAAACCAGGAAATACCTGGTTTAAAGTCAGTGGCGCGTTGTTCAGATGCTATTTTAAGGGCGCATTCATAATGTTGCTTGTGCACCTCGCACATACACTTTGCTTCTCTCATCTACCTAGCCACACATTCTTGGTAAATTATATGGGAAAGAACAGCTGTCACAGCGGTAATAAGTTGTACTTTTAAATCAAAGCATCTGCAAACACGTACAACAAAAAAATATTTTCTTGACACACACATCGTGTACAAGCCAATAACTTATTTGCCAATAACTTATTCGTTTTCTCAGTATTTGATCGTGAGAAAACATTGTTTTACCACGAGTGAGTGTTAAAAATAATGAATAAATGCGGGCGCGCAAGTGTGTATGTGTAAAATAATGAATGTGGGCACGTGTGTGTGCGACTGTGCGTCCATCTGTTTAAACACACGCAAACTAAACACGTAACGCATAATACAGTCCATGGCAATGTATATTAATGGGGGGACACATGCATATTAGGAACACAAGTCGATAATGATAATGCATACAATACTGGTAAGAAACGATGCGTAGATCATTAAATAGAACCACAGTTACCGCATATCATATGTGTGTTAAGTTTTCTTCACCGAAATTTTTTTTGATTTTCGACTCAGTATTTCTGAAGTTGTGGAAGAAAATTCCATGTGTGAATAAGGGCATATTATTTTGCCATAAACTGAGCCATTTGAAGTTTGAAATTCATGTGGTTATGCATCTGTCTCATCGGAGACTGCAAACGCGCTGTCAAAATATCAACTCGTCAGATTCAAATGTGCTCACGGCTCTTAAAGGGGATGGGAGATGGTACTCTCATTGGTTTATTGCAAGTTACGCCCAAACCACACCTACGGGTAATTAGGCTACTTCAGACCAACCCTTTTTAGATTTGCGCCGGGCGCAAGAGTCATTTATCCGCCGGTAAAATCGCAACATCGCCATAGAACTGCCCACAAAGCTACTTGCATTTGGCGCTTTTCACTTGCGTTTCAGACCGTTAAAATAGGGCCCAGTGTCTGTGTGGGGGTATGGGGAGGGGCTACTGGGAGGGGATAACTGGGCTGAGAACAAGGGCTGCAAAAGTAACTAGTATAAAGGGGTTCACACATGAACTTGTATCTCCCTTAAAGAGGCCTTGAAATGACAACAGCGATTTGCTAAATAGTGGGTCATGTTCATCAACAGAGTATGTCATCGACAATTTGAATAATGGCGCGTTTCCACTGCAGGGTGCGGTACGGTTCGGTTCGCAAAGGTGCGGTACGGATGCGTTTCCACCGCCAAAAGTGGGCATGACCCGGACTGAGCCGTACTCGTTTTGCCCTCGTCTTCAGTACTCCTCCGTTGGGGTACTGAGACGCCTGAAAGGGTGCCGGAAAATTCGAGCTACAAACCACACCTCGTTGATTGGTCGACAGAATCGTCACTTCCGGGCGACGTGGGGATAAAAACAAACAAACAGTAGCCTCGAGGTATTATTCTTTACAATGAACATGTCGTGTAAAACACGACATGTAAAACGCGACAATAACGTACAACTTTTCCATTGTTTTTATTGAGCAGGCTACACTGTGTCGCGCTGCTATGATGTTACGATGTTTACGTAGATGCCGCGGCGATCGATATCCGGCCTACCATAAAGGGTACTGTCGGCGGTGGAAACGCGACCTCGGAACTGAGCTGGGCTATACCGCCCCCTCCCTACCGGACTGAGGCGAACCGAACCGTACCGCACCCTGCAGTGGAAACGCGGCATTAGATAAATAACTAAAGAAAGAAAGAAACCTCAACTTTGTAGCTTTCTCTGCAGCCAAGACAAATATGATGTCCATAGAGGATACACTATATATATATATATATATACACTGTATATAGTCATGATGTTCAAATAAAGCCTGTAACGCACTGACACACTGCCGGCTAGCATGTAATCAAATCTTCACACCTGAATGATCAACCCCATCCACCTGCGATTAGTTCCAGCGTCACTGGTCAACAGGACGTGGAGTGAGGAGCAGCCTTACCTCTTTGAGGGAAACCACCCCGATGAGCCGTCCGATGCTGGTCACGTAGGCGTGGTCCAAGCCCAGCAGGGAGAAGATGGTGTGGGTCTAGAGAGGGTGGAGGCCATTAAATCTATCTCCAAAATATGCATGATAACATTTTCCAGGATAACGATGATAAATTAATGCGATTTATTTTCTATAGTTATTTCTTAGCCATATTTTCTCTATCTACAAAACAATGATACAGCCAATCTTACAGCAAGTAAACAAGCGCATATGATGGACACATGTTTCCGGCAACTTCCCCTTATGATGACCAGAGAAGCTTACAACTATTTAGAAGCCATCTGAGCGGAGGCGAAACAGAGAGTGAGGAAGAAAATGAGGAAATTGTTCAGAAGAAAGGTCATACCACTATTGTTATGTGGAAAGAGTTCGGCTCCCTGAAGTCTGACCAAGCTCAGACTAGCATTAGGAGCTAATTATGTCGGCGACCAGTCCTCAGCAGAACGGAACAACAACCAACCTCTTCAACCTCTTGACTCGCTGTGAGAGATGGAGTGTGAATTGCCAAAAATGTATCAACCTCTAAGTTTGGTGATCAACGCACCACATATCCTGTCCAGGATTTGGCTTACTTGGAGTAGAGGTGGTTCCTAGGCACTACTGAATATGACTATGACCAAAAAATGCTGTACTGAACTCACATCCTTGTAATACTTTATCCTTGGGATGTTGAATCGTTAAAGGAGCTCCACGTAGCCCGGAAGGAATTACGGTAATGCTGAAGTCCGGTGGGAGTGTGAAAAGCTGTGTATGCTCATGATCTGAGTTCCAGTGGTATCTGCCAACATCAAATATCCTGTACATCCAGAGTGGTGAGGCGCAACTAAGCGATTTTCAGTGACACCGTTAACGTACAGTGGTACTCTATGGGTACTCAAATACTAGACCAAGGGATATATCTGACTGCTGTCATGAAATGGACTTTTAGGGATGCAAGGGAAGGGGTGGCTCTATGATGTTCATCTTTGTTCCCTGGTACTTTCTGTGGAAGTTCAAGCGAGAAACATTAGTTGCCAGTTTTTTCCAATTCAATGTTTTCATTTTCTTTTCCGGGGACCTTTGTGTCCTCCATGGAAGATGGAACTGTCCACTTCAGGGTCCAAGCCTTGCCTGTCTGCTTGTCAATGTGTAATAACTGGGAATGAGTCACAAATAGTCTGAACAAGAAACTCAGATTTGCCTTTTGAATCACGGATGACTTAACGAAGCAGAGGCTCATCTCTTGAAGAATACGGTTGTCATGTAAATGTTGAACAACTCCCACTCTGAGAAGAGGAGCTTGGTCTTCAATGCAGAAAGTAACATCAGTGGCTGGATAGCTCTTAAGATCACTGTGTACACACTGTAAAGAGTGGACATAGTCAAGTTTACCCAGAGACACAATTTTAATGTTTAATGAGGGATAGGAGATACCGGTGTCAGGCAAAGCCTTAACAGGTCGACCATTGGAGTAAGAACAGCTATTTTCAGCATGAGAAGAGACGGCTCCCTCTGCTGGTGGACGGGGAACATGGCCAAAGCTTGGGGGTTGACTGAAGACCTGGCTGCGGACAATGAACCAGACTAAGCGCTTCGAATAATTGGAACCCTGAGCCCTCTAATGAGCCCAGATTGACCCTATCCTTGACCACCCCCTCTATTGTCACTGCTCTGGCCGGGAATCTCTTACGTCTGAAAGAAACCCTCTTGTGTTAGGCTTCAGAGGGTTGAATCCTCGCTGAACGTTAAAATACTGGGAGCCAGCATCACCAGGGTCCTGTTCTTAAGGTCTTGGTAACTCGATAAATAAATAAATAAATCGATTATTCGATGCATGGCGTTTCTTGCTAGAACGATTCTGTCTCGATGCAGATAAATTACCGTATTTTACGCACTATAAGGCGCACCGGAGTATAAGTCGCACCGGAGTATAAGTCGCAGCAGCTGAATTGAATGATGTGTACATATATAAACCGCACTGGACTATAAGCCGCAGGTGTTTTAATGTTTAATTACCATTAGGGCTGGCCCGAATGCCATTTTTCAGGATTCGAATACTCGTTTCAGAAAAAAACACCATCAAAAACAACATTAATAATCCCTATATACTCCCTGGAACCGATTTTGACAGTATCTGCATATTTTGTTGAAGATTTAATAGCTTTTGAACGTTAATTAGTAGGCCTAAGTAGGTTGAAGTTCCTTAGTTTTTCCCCGTGAAAGCGAACAGCTGTTGTTCCGTTCCAAATCAGCTGTCCTCTGCCGCACCGTTATATAAGCCGCAGAATAAAATAA
>OMOA01132561.1:0-12955 GCA_900303235.1 Arctogadus glacialis
AGGGGGACAGAGGGGGGGGGGGGGGGTGGACACGTGTCTGTGAGAGCCTCCGATGTGAGGTGCATATAGCGCTTGCCTACATTCATTAAGTGTTCACTTGTCTTTTAAAGGTCCAATGGCATGCTTCTTTATGGATGCTTTAATATAGATATTAGTGGGCCCCTAACACAGTATTTAAAGACGTTCCCGAAATTCAGCCGTGGTGCAGAATTACGGCCACTACGAGTCAGTCGCACATGATTGAGCTTTCCCCAAACACGCCGTTTCGGTGTCTGTAGCTTTAATGCAAATGAGGAGGAGAGAGGCGAGTCAAGGAGGAGGGTGGGGGTGGGGTCCAGAGCAGCTTGCGGCCACGGTACCATGCGCTCTATTTACAGTAGATGTATCGCAATGGCGAGGCACACACAGCCTTTGGCCGTGTTCTGTCAATATTCTAGAACACTCCGGGTGCTCCGGCGGGAGTCCTGGAGTTCTATGTCTAAATGATATCATATTATACGTAGATATCTATATCATATAATATATATTATCACGGCCAAAAGCTGTCGGGTTCACTGACGTCTCTGGTTCTTCCACGTCCACATCAATCTGAAGTAGACTGAACCACGACATGGAGGAGAAAGGGATTGTTGTGTGCGATTGTGTACCACGGTATTTTGGTTTCACTAATAGGTTATAGGTCTAGGCTGTGTCACTACAAAAGCTGTCCATGCACATCTCTCAGAGTGACGTAACTAGACACCAGACAGCGATTTAAAAAAAACCTTGACGTCGTTAACGTGGTTTGGAGCAGAGATGTTTGGACTCATGAAGTCGTTTGCAAAGTGAACGGTGCATACATTGTGTGCATTAATGTTCCTCATGAAAGCATCCTGCTCCTATCACAGGAATCTACTATCAATATGTTCGGGGCTTTGTTCAGAATATGCTGCATATAAGATGAACATGTATTAAATGCAGGATATTTGCGTGGATGTTACAGAAAATGAAATAATGGCCATAGGTCGTAAAGAAGTGCACATGGATGTATACGTTACATTAACTGTGGGAATGGGGGGGGGAGGTGGGTGGAAGGGGGCGGTTGATGGCAACCACCATATTGTTGTTTTGACGAATCCTGCGCAGCCCTCCCCCCTTTTGAAATTAATCTCCATTGGTTTAATATTGAATTAATTAGTAGTAGACCATGTAGCTATTATCGTTATAACAAGATCTGTATCTGACCATGAAAATCCACTTGCATCAATCCAATCAACGAAGAGGGTTGTAACACCAAGTAACAAAGTGTACTTTTTCTATGGGGAATGTGGTTCAGGTGTGACAATATTTAAATATTTATAATATAAAAAACTAGCCTATACGTAGGCCTACAGCATATCATACATTTGACAGATAGAGTTAGACAATTATGTGTATAAGGTTAGAGGCCGAATTCGGTTAAAATGCAGCCTCTGCCGGCCCGCAACTAGATCGTCTCGTTGTCTCGTTATATGCTTTATAAGTTAATTATATTTAAATTATTATAACCATGTTGTTAGCAGAGTCACACTCTCACGGCGGAATAATAATTCTAATACATTTATCTCTTTAGCCGAACTGGCGTAGTTTATTTGTGAACCACGAACAGACGCACGCTCTCCTAGAGCCAAGTGCAGAGAGAGGGAAAATGTCTGTGACATTCCCTTGTATGGTCACAGACAGGGCGCAACAGCGCCTGCTTTTGGTTCTGAACAGGTAACTACAGTTACATGCAATCATACATATATCAACACTCCCACTTATGAATGACATGTATACTGTACAACTTTAACGTATTCAAATAAACAATCAAAAAGAGCATGGCAGTCAAATGTCAAACATTTATAATCAAAAATAACATGGCAGTCAAATGTCAAACATTTATAATCAAAAAGAGCATGGCAATCAAATGTCAAGCATTTACACACCAAACATGACCCCTGCAAATTTTATTAGCTTGAGTTTGGAGACAGGCTTGGTCATAGCATCTGCAACCATGTCATCTGTGGGACAGTACACAAGTGTCATCTTCTCTTCTCTTATGGTGGACCTAATGAAGTGATACTTAATGTCCACATGCTTACATCTCTGCCTGCACACAGGGTTCCTAACAAGTGCAATAGCACCCTGGTTGTCCTCATAAACAACAGTTTTCATGTACCCATATAGGTATCTATACCTTTCAGTAGTTGCTCCAAATAGATACACTCCTGTATTGTTAGAGCTAGAGCCATGTATTTGGCTGCGCACGTGGATAGTGCTACTGTGGGCTGCTTCTTGGTTTTCCATGAGACCAATGAGCTGTCTTTACTCATGCTCACATAATAACCACTTGTACTACGCCTGTCACTGGCGTCTGACCCCCAGTCTGCGTCACTGTATGCTCGAAAGCCTAGACCCTCACTGCTCTTTCTAAAACAGAGCTGTTTGTCTACAGTACCCCTGAGATAGCGCAAAACATGTTTCACTGTAACAAGTGCTCATCTGTGGGGTTAGCGAAATGCTGTGATAGTCTGCTTACCACAAAGCATAGGTCAGGTCTTTTACAGGTAGCTAAGTAGATGAGACTGCCGACAACTTCTCTGTACTTCTTTACATCAGCCATTTCAGGCGCATCCTCAGAATAGTCTTATCTTTTGGTCACATGGTGTCTCCCTAGTTCTACACTTCAGGATCTTTCCAACATACTTCCCTTGTGACATCTTCAAGCAGCCATCAGACTGGCTGAAGTCCATGCCCAGGAAATGCTTTAACCTGCCTAGGTCCTTCATCTTAAACCTGGTGGAAAGCATGGTCTTCACCTGCTCTAGACTCTTAGTGTTGTTGGCTGCAATAATAAGATCATCCACCCAGATAACGACTATCACCTTTCCTGTCTGTTTGGACTCTTTTGTGTATACACAGTGGTCTGCTGGGCTCTGTTTGAAGTTATCATCTATTAGACATGTGTGAAGCATCTCATTCCAATTACGCCCCGACTGTTTCAGGCCATAAATCGACTTCTCTAATTTACAGACTAGCTTCTCTCCCCCCTTTTCGTAACCCTCAGGTTGTCTTGGGCTGCCTTCTGCATTACTACACGTACACTTGTCAGATTGGCTGTAGGTGAGAACGTCTCGCCATAATCCATCCCTGCCCTCGGACTATATCCTTCACAAACCTGGCCTTGTACCGGTCATGTCCATCACTTTCCTCCTTAATCGAGTATACCCACCTACCTCCCACTGTCTTTCTGCCCTCTGGCAATGTAGTCAGGGTAAAGGTCTGGTTGTCCTCTAAGGACTCGATCTCCTCGTCCATTGCTCTTTTCCACTTTCCTGATTCAGTTGATGTCATGGCCTCTTTAAAGGTCAGCGGCACACCACAAACTTCTCGGTAGCAATAATCTATACTAGTGAGTGTAGTGTCATCCTCGTGGCTATCTTCCTGAGTATAATCTCTCAGATACCCTGGGGGTTTACGCTCTCTGGTGGGATATTTCCCACTGCTTGAGGCCTGTGGCGTCACCCTAGGGTGCTTCTCGCCATCATCCTCTGGTGACTGTGGACCACTGAGTCCCGTTCTCGCAGGTTGTCTTTGGGACAAACTTTACCAGCCTGTGCTTTTGCACTTTCCCTTTATTGGGGTAGTAAACTAGAAAGGCGGGACTGCCCTTGTCATGCCCTACAAAGAGTCCTCGCTCAAACCTAGGATCTAGTTTACCTCTGTCCTGTTGGTAGGCGTAGCATCCTGACCCGAACTTGTGCATCTTGGCTAGATCACACTTTTACCCTGATTTTGTTCTTTCTCAGTAGTGTCTGAAACTCTCTGTTAGTGAACTCGGTCCAGTTATCTGACCGAATGCATTTCACAGTGCCATAAGGCGCTACATCAGCCAGGAACCTCTCTGTGGCCTGAATTGCATCACTTTTTGCTTTGAGAAAGTAAAAAAATACTGCCCCTGTACACACATCTGTGAAAGACTGCATATACTTGAAGCCATCTATTGATTAATTGTTTACTGGACCAGCTAGATCTATGTTTACCAATTCAATTGGTATCTTTACCTTGTCAATTGGATCTCTGTTTCTCGTTTGAGTAAACTTCCCCTCTATGCACACATCACATTCTTTATCAGGCCTACGTTTTGCACCTTTAATGTGCATGCCTACTGTTACATCCTGCCATTTCAATATGTACTCATAATTACAATGACCCATGATCTCATGCCATGTCTGAATATCATGGCTGACATTACACACATCAGTTTCATCACACTCGGTGGTAGGTGCGCTTCACATTTGTTGAAAACATTTCTTTGAGATCCAAGAGAAGAGGATTGATGCAATTCTGCCCACTCTGCTAAATTGTCCATTATATTTGACAAAATAATTTATTCCTGACGTCTCGTACCATCATTATGTCTATACCCACATGCCCTTGTGCCAGGGGCGTAGCCACATGGGGGCCTGGTCAGAGGTTGGCCAACCCGCTGCCGCAGATCAGGGAGTACGGCTCCCCGGCTGTCGCTCCATGTTCCAAAACGTCTGTGTTCATTGAAACACAACCCTGCTACCCTTGAAAGACAACCTGGAGGCGTTGCAAGGCGGCGCAAAGCCCTAAGTCCCCAGACATCTGATTGCTCTGCTTTTTAAAGAGCGAAGACACCATGTTGACAATTAGCAGAGCTTAAAACAATCAACATTCTTGGTTCTCATTGGTGAATAAAAATAAATAAATTGTTTGTCATGAATACCAAATGTCTCGGCTTATGTCTCGCTCTGGGCAATTCATTACATAACATTTCAAGGGTGTCATGCATATATGATTCAAGTTCTGGATTTGATATGGCAATTACGGAAAAATTATTATTCTAACTATAGAAGGAAGTGTACTTCAGTTGATTGCCATCAGCAACACTTTACTTTTCAGTACTTTTTAGAGTGTTAAGCCTTTAGCCAGCCTGCTCAAATACAATCAGCACCTGAAGGCACCATAACGCTCTTCAATACATACATAATTCAGTGGAGGCATTTTCACAGATTGGATAATATCAATTAACATTGTTGTACGAGAGTCAAGGTGCACACTGCACAGTCTTTGGTTTGAGAAAAAGAATGCAACCTTTTTAAGCAACATTTTGTTTGTTAAAATTTGTGAAATTATCTCATGCACAGCACTCTGTTAGCAAAAAAAAAAAATGTATTAGCTCCGAGGATAATTAACAGAAAGAATTGAACTAAAGAGTGTAAAGCATCGATCCTCTATACTTTCCTGGGCTTTGATATACATCGCACAATAATGACCCAACACTAAATCTAGCCATATTGCTACAGGGTTTGAGGCGATAATGGTTGACTAACTGCCTGGAGTTAACAATCATAGAAGGCCTGAGCTATGACGTAAGGCACCATATGGTTTACAGATATGAGAACGACAAATGACCTGAAAACATTTGGTTGGGGTTTGACTACTTTTTCGCAGAATTCGACGGTCCGCTGCATGGATTGTGACCCATCATGGATTGCGACCTGCTGCTTGTGGACTCTGTGATGATCGCAGACATTAATATTTGTGTACTGTGGCAATCTGGTCCCAATAATGTCTCTGCGTTCCCACAATTACCACACTGTCATCCGTTTCAGACCGAGAAATTAGGCTTTCATTCACAATACATGCGACTTCACGAGGATCCGTGTCCTACGTGGAAAAAAAGGAAGAAAACCGATGACTCCGAGAGTCACGGTACTGTCTCGGTTCAGGGTCCCGGTAGCTGGGCTGGTCTTGCCTCGGGTATAGGGGGGAGTCCCGTGTGTCGCCGCCGGTTTTCGATCGTCACCGGTGCGGCCGCGTTCTCTCGGGGCGTTAAGGAAGCAGTCCGGTTAAATCAAGCGATCCTATCCTCCGTAGCGGACGCCTCCCGTGTGCAATTCTCCCGACGTCTCCAGGCTTGCTCGTGCATCTGGACTCTCTCCCTAAAGGGGCCAAAACCACAGCCTTTTATCCATTGCCTAATTTGCCTCCTCCTCCGCCACAGGTGCTTCTTATCAGGCTCATTAGTGCAATCTAAAATGAGCCCTCTGTCGCTGACTGGTGGGAATCGATGGTATCTCCCGTCCAAGACCTCTCCCCTGGGCGGCCTGGTCCAATGGGTTGGGGCCGGGTTGCCACACTCCTCCATCGCTGGATGAAGCCTCGGGTTGTTTTCTACCGACCAGAGACTAGCATCTCGGCGGGACAAGGCGTCGGCGTTGGCGAGGTTCCGTCCTGGTCTGTGGTCCACCTGGAACCTAAAATATTGTAGGGCCAGGAACCACCTCGTAACCCGGTCATTTGTGTCCTTCGCGCTAGCCATCCACTTAAGTGGTGCGTGGTCCATGACGAGGGTGAAGTCCCGGCCCAAGAGGTAATAATTAAACTTGTCGAGGGCCCATTTGATAGCCAGGGCCTCCTTCTCCACGGTGGAATAATTTTTCTCGTTGGAGAGGAGCTTCCTGCTAATGTAGGTTACAGGGTGCTCTTCTCCCCTCCGGATCTGGGAGAGAACCTCTCCCAGTCCCACCTCGGATGCGTCTGTGTCGACTATTAGGGGCGCCGTCTCTTCCAGACCCAGGCGGCGGCACTTGGTTGGGTTGGCCGTGAGTCCCGCCTTCCTCAATTCCCCCAGGACCGCCCGCAGCTGTCGGAGGTGGACATCCCAACTTGCACTGTGGATTATAATGTTGTCTATATAGGCCGCTTCGTACGCCTGGTGGGGCCGGAGGAGTTGGTCCATCATTCTCTGTAACGTGGCAGGGGCACCATGGACGCCGAATGGGAGGACAGTGTATTGGTATAGTCCCCCCGGGGTTGCAAACGCCGTCTTCTTCCGTGCGGTTCTGGTAAGTGGCACCTGCCAGCCTTGGTGAGGTCTAGGGTGGTGAGGAAGCGCGCCGGACCGAGCTGCTCAATCAGTTCATCTACTCGGGGCATGGGGTAGGCGTCGAACTCTGACACTTTGTTGAGTCTTCGGAAGTCGTTGCAGAAACGAAACGTCCCATCAGGTTTGGGGACCAAGACGACGGGGCTCGACCAAGCGTTGCGTGACTTTTCGATGACTCCGAGTTGGAGCATTCTGGCGACCTCCTCCCGGATGGCGTTCCGGCGTGCCTCCGGGATCCGATAAGGAAGGACGCGTACCGTGACGCCTGGTGCCGTCTTGATGTCGTGCTGGATAATCGTGGTCCTCCCTGGAACGTCCAAGAAGAATTCCCTGTGCTGCATGACGATTTCCTCTAGGTCCTGCCTCTTGGTGGGGCTGAGGTTTTTTCCCATGGGGACCAGCGGTATGTCGAGTCGGGCGGTCAGGGCCAGGGGTGTGGGGCCGCTTCACTCTGCCACTGTTTCAATAGGTTGATATGATATAGTTGGGTGGGTTCACGTCTTCCTTGCTGTCTTACCCGGTAGTTTACTTCTCCGACCCTGTCGACCACCTCGTAGGGCCCCTGCCACTTGGCCAGGAACTCCGTCGTGGGTATAAGGTCTCCCGGTCGGAATATGCGTAGTTGGGCTCCCCTGTTGTAGACTCGGGCCTGAGCCTGTTGGGCCTGTTGGAGATGATCTCTGACGATAGGCCAAATCTGGGCCATGCGGTCTCGCACCTGTTCGACGTGGTCCACCACTGTGCGATGGGGGGAGGGTCGACTCTCCCAGGCCTCCTTGGCAATGTCGAGGAGTCCCCTTGGCCTTCTCCCGTACAGTAGTTTGAAGGGGGAGAAGCCCGTCGATGCTTGGGGTATTTCGCAAATGGCGAACAACACGTGGGGCAGGAGCTGGTCCCAGTTCTTCCCATCGACGTCCATGACCTTCCGGAGCATCTGTTTTAAGGTCTTATTGAACCGCTCTACTAGTCCGTCCGTCTGGGGATGGTACACCGACATCCGGAGTTGTCTCAGCTCTAGGATGCTTAGTAATTCCTTCAACACTCGTGACATGAAACATGAGCCCTGGTCTGTGAGTATCTCCCTGGCAATCCCCACCCTGCTGAACAGGAGCATAAGCTCCTTAGCGACCGCTTTGGTGGTGGCGGTGCGAAGGGGCAGGGCCTCCGGATATATAGTAGCGTAGTCTACTATTACTAACAAATATCTATGTCCCCGGCTGGTTTTCGGGAGGGGCCCGACAATGTCGATAGCTAACCGTTCGAACGGTGTTTCTATAATGGGCATTGGGATCAGGGGGTTTCTAACTGAGGGTCTTGGGACCGTACGCTGACACTCGGGGCAGGCCTGGCAAAACCTAACGACCTCGTTCTTCAACCCGGGCCAATAAAACCTATCCAAGATTCGTTCCCTGGTTTTGTCCATGCCCAAGTGGGCTCCTAACAGATGAGAGTGGGCCATAAACAGTACCTTGTTAACGTAAGGTCGGGGTACCACCAGCTGTTCCCTTACTACTCCCCCTTTTTCTATCACTCTGTACAACATCCTCCCCGGGTGTTGAAGTGTGGGGAGGGCAGGTGACTCACCGATTACCTTGCTTGTCCTTCGTGGGCGAGGACGTGACTCCAGGCGTGCTTCAGGGTGTCGTCCTGTAGTGGAGCGTTGGCGAACTGCCCGGGCCGATCTGTTCCCCCTCGCCCTGTCGGGTAGAAATCCGAGAACTTGGTGAGGGGTGAGCTATCTGTTTCTCTTGGCGGGCCTGTCGGTTCCGTAGCTGTCTGGGTCTCCGGAGTGTTGTGGTCTGGTTCCCTAGATCCTGCCTGTCGAGCGGGCTGGGGTGCTCGGTAGGATGGGGTCATCTCCGTCGGACCCGTCTTCCTCTGCGGATGATTCGGACGGGGTTGAGAGGGGCACCCGTGCCCCATAAGCGGGTAGGCCGACTCGTCCCTGCCGTTGTGACGTGTTCCGCGGTGGCCTATACCTCGGGTTTGGGGTTCCACAACCTGTGAAAGATGGGGCAGTCTCTCCCGATTATTACGGGTACAGGAAGGCGTGGTACAACCCCGGCTCGCTCCGTGTACATCCCTCGGGGGGTTCGTACTTCCACATAACATGTCTCGTAGGTGGCGGTGTCCCCGTGTACGCAGGTGACCTCCATAGGTTCCCCCCGCCGACCTCCGGCTAGGTCTGGGCGTAGGAGGGTCATGATTATTCCTGTATTGAGGAGAGCCTGGGTGTCTTTCCTCCTTACCCGTACCAGGAGCGTAGGGGCCCTAAGCTCGTGGGGTTCTCTACATGTGGATTGGAGACACGGCCCGGTCTTTCCCCCGGCGGCAAAGGCTGAGGGCATGGACGCATCCCGATTTCCGGGGCACTGACAGGCTAGGTGTCCGACCTGACCACAGCTGAAACACCGTCGGTCCTCTCGGGGTTCCTGGGAGGGGCCTCGGCAGGGTCGTTCTCTGGGAGACGCTACTCCACCGTCGGTCCCAATAGTCGGGGAGCCAAAGTCTAAAAAATGGGTTGAACCTGACATGGTCTGCCATACTTTTTATTTGCGTTTTTTCTGTTAACTTTGACCCTAAGAACCAATAATTGGAGGGTCTGCTCTGCCGGAAATATCGCAAAAAATAAATGTGGCTACTTTAGTGTATGCACCCTATATTTTTTCACGGAATAATGGGAAAAATGTCCCCGAACTCCTCAGTGGATTGGGTAGGCTGTCAATAAATACATTCCAGATACACAGAACACATGTGCTGACAACATCCACTGAAAAATAACCTCTTAAAACACATTTCTACATGATTGTGCATCAATTTAATGCAAAAGAAATAGCAGTTTTCTCACTTTTTTCTGTGAGAAAACTTGTTATGACACCAGTCAATATGCCTTTCTCATCACCAAACAGTATACTCATTCCACAGAAAAAAACTATAAAAATATAACCAAAATCAATGGATCTGTGATGATTTCACTACTAGTTGGCGATTAACAGGCTCCGAACCTCAATAGAATTTTAGGCTACTGTCAAAATTCCGAAAGACATATTGGATATTTACACTGGATATTTATCATGGTTGGTAATGTCTACATTATTAAACATCATCAACATAACTCTGTTCCCCAATGGAAATGTGTCACACAAGAAATATAATGATTTTCATTACTTTATTGCCTCAGATGACAACTTTTACAACTTTAACGGAACAAAATAATTTAGCATAACTTAATTAACTAGGTGCAGGTCCCTGTTAGGTGGGATAATCAGGAGGGTGGCACACTCCAGATACTGCTCTGGGGACAGACCTTAACCCTCACCACCTGAGGAGACAGCAAACAAGACCGGCAGGCTGGGTTATACAGCAGCGCAGAAAAAACTGAAACCCTACATCTATCTCTCTCTCACACACACACATACACACGGCCTTCTTACCTGTCCCTGTCTTCAAGAGCAAGTTCAATCCTTCAACATCTGTTGGGGTCCCCGTGACATGCAATGCCACACTTCACATTGGCTCTTGCGCAGGAGCATCCTCGGGCACACATGCTTTTCTTGCAGCGGCAGTATTTGCTGTGTTTGAGTTCAGAAGGTTTTGCCTCTTTCAGCATCATGGTTTGCCACCAATTTGCCATTGACAAGTTGTCTCCCAAAATCAGTGACAGCTGGGTAGGTTGGCTGAACCATGTGTGCCCGCTTACACATAGCCAACTGATGCAGGGCTCGGCGAAAGTGTAATAGGAAGGCATCTTCAGTTGGTGGAAGGCAGCGCATGTCTCCTTTGAGGCTCACAAAGAGATGGGCTCGCAGGGCATCTAGATTACCACCAAAGTCACTCCTGTCATAGAGTGACACAATGTATCGCCGTGCTGCTGTTATAACCTCTTCCTGAACATCCAGGCTTTCCTCAGGGTCACCATACCTGCACAGCGGCAGAAGGTCTGTCAGGTTTTTAATAGCAGTTGTGTATGCCCGCCTTTTTCCTCTTCTGTACAGATGTACACTGTGTAACGTCCGGTAAGTATGTAGGTGCTGAGGAGAAGGGATGTAAGATCTGAAGCTGCAACATCATACTTCCCCACCAGAGCTTCGGTGATGGCATGAACAGGTAGGAAGATATCCATCATCTTCACCCTCATTTCCTGCAGCCCATCCAATTGTGTGATGTAGTACATGCACATCATGATCACATCTGTGTCTGTCGCAACCACTACAGCCCGTTTGTGGTGCAGAATTTTTACTGAGTATGCAATGTGAGCAAACATCCTGGTATCTGCCTCTTCCTGTTTCTCACAGGAAATTTCTGGAAGCTCAACCTGACAATCCGCTGACAAGAGGACGGTGCGACCAGGATCCCAAAATATTCCACCAAGAGTAAGTGTGCATCCTGCAGGAAGTGACTTGTTCTGAGTTGACCATGCTTCCACCATGTAGTTCAACAGATTAGCTTTATTCAGTGGATTGTGAATGAAGCCTTTCCATTCAGGTATAGGGAGAGTATCATGTGACGTGTACTCCTTCATTTTGTTGGGGCAGGTCTTCATCCTCTTCTCTCATTCCTCAGCTTTCAGACTTTCAGCAGGGGAGACATCATATCGATCACCAACAAAGTGGATGCAGACACACTTGTCTGGGAGGATTCCAAGGAGCTGCCTTAGGTACTTTCCTTGCCGTTCATGGAAGGTGCTGCTCCCAAGATGTTGGTAACGTTGAATGAACGCCTTGGCATCTACTGCCATTACAACAGGCTTGTCAGACGGCGGTAGTTTGTCCACTTCCCCCCATGAGGTGCCAAGGAATGTCTTTATTGCAGCCAGGTAGTCTGCCTTGTTTCCTTTATGCATTGCATACCTTTGGTCAAGGGACGGATCTGGCTCAAACAGGGAGGCTGGGCAACTTCTCTATTCGTGGCCAAACTCTTCCACCTTCCTGTCCTCCTCATAGACCTTTTTGGCTTTGAATGCCATGGACATTGACTTCTTTGGCTTTGCTGCGAAGGTTGAAAGTTTAATTTGGGCTACTTTCTCACTGTCTGTTCGTCTTGCTGCAGCCAGTGCCTCCAGTCCTTTTTCACGAGCGCAGATCAGCAGATGGGGCTTTGTGGCCTGTTGAAATGTTGATCAGCTCCTGTTCTTCACATGTGAAAGGATTGATTATGTGGTTGCTGATGACATCTGTTATTTTCTTTACACCTTCTGCCTCCTTCTGCAACTTGGCTGTCCTTGTCCTCATGGTGTTTGGTGTCATCTGCATCCAGGTGACATAATCTTTGTCTGCTTTGACACAGCTGTCAAAGCTGCTGAACTTTCAAGTATTTCTCCATGGCCGGTCTGTCCAGACACCATTGAACCGTCCTTCTGTTTGAAGTACAGTGAACTTCCCATCCTTGAATTCCCTGTAGATATTTGGAGCCAGTATAGGTAAGCTTCTCATAGCTTCTACGTAGTGGGGCAGGCAGGATACATACTTGTAGTGGCCAGCAGCTACAAGGTATGGTAACATCTGTTCCACTTCACCCAGGTGTTCCTCCCACAGACCTGCACGCTCAGCATGGATGAACCTTCTAAGAATCATCACCATATCATGTACATTAGCCATAGCTTTGTGGTAGGTGAGGAACGTGCTTCATCAAACTCAGCCATCAAACATGACAGCTTTTTCAGCTGTTCAGTTGCATCAGCACACGCAGAAGTTGCCTTCTCTACATCCTCTACTGACAGGGCATCTAGGAGTAGTTGGGACATTGCTGCTAAGCACACACATGTACTCCAGGTCCTTCTCTTCATCGACCAACCATCTGGCAAATGCCCCCCAGTGTAGGGCAAACATGGCTGCATACACCATTGTGTGGGCGTGCAGCATTGCATAGTAGTCTTTCCCGCTGATGATTTTGTTTGCTGTTCCACGGAGACAGACAGCAGCTTCGACCATGATGTCTTCGATTCCAGTGGACTGCATCAAATGCCCAATGGCTCCAAGGAAATTCTGAGCAATATGGAAGCCACCCATGCGCAAGATAAGTTTGGCATACTTCTCT
>OMOA01132568.1:0-12019 GCA_900303235.1 Arctogadus glacialis
CAGAGTCATAAAGCGTGAGAGATCGAATATGTCTAAGTCCCTAATCAGCGCTGATGGTTCTTCCAGAGCTTCGCCTCCGTGGAAGGTCTGCTCGAGAAGAAGATCAAGAGTCCCTGTGTGATACAGTCTTATGCTGTATCCTCCTCTCGATGAGGTGTGTGTGTTTGAGGTGTCTGCGGTTCTGTGTGTTTTTGCTTGACCTTTGCTCTCAGGCCCTGGTATATGCATGTGTATCTCTTGTGTTCCTCCTCGAGGGGAGGACAGCCGAGGCGTCCCCCGCATGGCAAATCCACGATGGGTTCCCAGGCTCTGGTGTATCTCTTGTGTCCCTCTTTGAGGGGAGGGCAACTCGAAGTGTCTCCTGTGTGATAAATCAATGTGGCTGTCACGTTCTTGAGGATGACTGGTGCATTGTCTGAGTGTCCATCATTTGCCTGTTTTGGGAAATGGGGCCTTCGGCTCTGGCCTTGACCTGACTCTATTATCATGTTTGTGTTATGTGTACGTTGGTTTAGAGCAAGAGTTGACTATATTGTAATGTGCATGCTATGTGATGTGCTCATAAGGCTAGGGTAGGAGTTAGCTATATTTGTAATGTACATGTGATGTATTCAGCAGGTTATTTTGCCCAACACTACCGGAACAGGAGAATCAGACTCAATGGCAGAGCAGCCCATTAGGAAATTAAGGATGTCCTCAATTTGCCCTCATGTGGTGTGTGTGTGTGTGTGTGTGTGTGTGTGTGTGTGTGTGTGTGTGTGTGTGTGTGTGTGTGTGTGTGTGTGTGTGTGTGTGTGTGTGTGTGTGTGTGTGTGTGTGTGTGAGAGAGATATTATCTGAGACGGGAGAATGGGTTTTTATTACCCTTAGCAACTGATTGCACAATGTGTCTTATTTCCTTTGGCCATTACTTATTATTTGTAAAACTCGTACCCCTTTGTCCATTTTTTTGAAAATCAACAGATATGGCCATAGCATATAAGCAGCCAATGCAATCTGCTTTTTTTATATCGACCAAATGGTCTGTTTCAGACGTTGGATAGCAGTAATATAAAGTGGAATGGGCGATTCAAAGCCGTGATAGAAAACCCTCAGCCGGGAAGGGAACTTGAAGCATGCATCAAAATGTAATAGCCACTTTTCCCAACTTTTCAGAGGCGGCAATTCTTCAAGGAGGCTTTCTCTCAGCCAATAAATTGTGCCATCCCTTGTCGCTTCGCTCCGTTCAAAAGGGAGACTGGAAGCGTGTGAGACAGCCCATCCTAGATGCTGTTGATGAACTCTGCAAACAAGTTGAATGCAATGTTGGCCTGGCCTCGAGCGCCATCCAATGCAAGACAAACATAGTGACCGTTCTGTGGTGCAAACTGCTGTGCAATGAAAGGAGAGAGGACGTGGAAACCGCCTGGAGGGAGAACCTCTTTTTCGCTTTACAAAGTGGCCTCCCCGAGATCAATCGAGTCGTGCTGTTGGAGCTGGTGAAGGAGAGAGCAGCTGCCGGTATATACGGGCAGCTTCTCCTCCGTCTACCCGACCCTCAGATCTGCTCCGAGCTGAGCTTGCTGGTAGATCATGTGGTCTGCAGCCCAACCTCAGAGGGTGACATCGGCCTCCTCCTGGACGTGTGGTGGGAGCTGTGGAGGGGAGGGGTCCGGGGCGAGGATGGAGGGATGGGTATCCCGGAGGACGTCTTTGCCAATGAGTTTGCACGTCTCACTTCCAAGCCGTCCCTTGAAAACGGTGGTGTGTCACATCAGGCCGCCAAGAGGTTCAAGTTGGACACATCTTTCCCTTTAGAACCTCTGTCTTCACTACCAGTGTTGCGGTCCTCACCCCCTTTAGACATCCTTTACATGCTACTTCAAACGCTTTGGGACGTAAGAGACTGTATAGCCACTGCGGACCTCAGCCAGCAAGCCCTTGTAGTCGCCCTTGATGCCATCTACACCTCGTTTCTACTTGACCGAGTGGTCATTCTCACCACAGAGGAAAAAATGCACTTCCTGACAAAGGTCGTCAGCCTCAAGGAGAAAGAAGACGAAAAATGGAGCCTGGCGCTTCTCAGAGAGGCCCAGCTGGACCTTCGCACTTGCAGCAAGCCTGCCAAGTTTCGACCCGACATCACGACACTGCCCCGTGCTCTTCGGATCATCACTGATCTGACGCAGTGTTGGCTGCAGAAGGGTCTTCTGAAAGTGTCTGACAGCGCCGATCCCAGTAACTCTGCCTTCAGACTACAACAGAGCCTCCAGAGAGGCCTTGTGGCACTGGAAAACGGCACCCTGTACCAGTCAATGAGCGGAGCAGAAGACCAACAGACGCTGAAAGACTTAGTAACTTTAATTAGAGGTGTACAGGATGAGTTTTCTACCTCTCCTGCCGTTCACTGCAGCCCAGAGGCATGCGCCAGGCTCACCATGACCATCATTGACCACCGCCTGGAGGAGTACTTGGACTTTGCTGCCCTATTTGCCAGGGAGACCAGTTGGGCTACTAGTGGCAGCGAGTGGATAGACTGCCTGGAAAGGAACCAGGC
The DNA here is from genome assembly GCA_900303235.1 of Arctogadus glacialis. Taxonomy (NCBI): domain Eukaryota; kingdom Metazoa; phylum Chordata; class Actinopteri; order Gadiformes; family Gadidae; genus Arctogadus; species Arctogadus glacialis. Next base: position 2,537 of record OMOA01132568.1, read on the forward strand.
TGTGTTCCGTAAAAAGGACACTGTTTTTGCACTTGCCACCATGCTGATAAGCATATGCAGCAGGGAAACTGTGGACGTAAGCCATTGTAAAAATTTTTCCAAAATCATTGCCAATATTTTCTTGGAGCTCCCGCTGGGGGACAAGAACCAGGCGCTGGCCAGCATGCTGAGGCTGTCCAGCAGGGGGCTCTTCGGGGGACAGCCGCCTCCAGCCTTGGTGCTAGGCTTCGACCAGGAACTCAACATGGCCTTCAACTGCATCATCCAGGGAGGGGACTCGGCGGGCACCAAAGCTGGCTCTCCTGACAACCTGAGCACGGCCACGTCCCTTGTAGCGCGGGTGGCGTTCCAGAACCCAGAGGCAACGCTGCGGAGCTGCTGCAGTGCAGCCATCTTCAACAAGGGAGCATTCACCCTCATGGCCAAGATCCTGTTGCAGCTGCCCGGTCTGAGGGGAGGGGGTATCACAGAGGGGAGTCTACTCTGCTGCTGCCTGCGGGAGGCCATTGGGAACAAAGCGTTGCTGGCATGCGAGCAACATCAGTTTGTGAGGTTTCTGGCGCTGCTGATGCAGCCGGTCCCAGAGGATGACTGTGGGGTAGAGGGACGCCACGGGGGGGGTTGCTTTCTCTCTCCCGCAGATGTTGTTAAAACCTTCGTCCTGCCCCACATCTTTTCTCATAACGGTAGGATTGCTTTATCAATATACTAATTTCTCTTCCTTTTAAACTGTTTTACAAAGCAACATAAAAAGACCCAACCTAAATGGGTGCTTGATACATACATTCTTATTTTACCCTGCACCAATTGGAGGTAATTCAATTAATGTGAATCTCATTAGGCTGTCTTATTCATTGAATAGGATACACTGAGGCTGATTACTCACAGCGTAGCATCCTAGCAAGTGTGAATCAAGAATAATTACTATCTTCTTTCCTCCAGGCGGCCCAATAAGTGTGGAGCTGGCTGTGCAGATACTCCACAGTGCACTGTGTGTGGAGGTCAAGGAGCCCCCTTCCTCTGCTCACTGGATGCTGCTGTGTTCTCCATTCCCACTACTTTACGTTCTGGCACAGCATCTCAACCAAGCATTCAGGTCTGCTGTTACCATGCTGCTCTATTGAGTAATGTTACTATCCCGACCTTGATATACTACTACTACAGATTTCCTCTTTCCTTTTTGCAAAGTTTTTTACTTAATTTATTTATGATTCAGCTATTGTAGTCCCACTGAGTTTCCTTTCCTGTTTGACTGTTTTTTCTTTACTTAAAGGTTGGGTATGGGATTTGCGAAACGCCAGCAGATTTTGAAAATACACAACTCAAATGGTCCTACCCCCTCTCCTTCAACGCTGACTCTGACTCCACCCATTCCAAGTACCTGGACGCGCAATCATGCGCGGGGGAGGGGGAGTGCAGTACGACCGTTTGATTGACGTACTTACTGTCCAATGCAACTCGGTGGCTCTGGAAATTATTGGCTGGAGTTTTTCGAGCCCTGCCCGTTCCACAGATGATTAACTTGTTTCATTTTCATGTCAGTACTTCTAACTCAGTGGCTGTGGCTGGGTTATGATAAGGATTGCAAGTCATTTTGCAAAAATGGCCAAAAAAGCGAATTCCATACCCAACCTTTAACTACCTCAATTAATCGAAGGGCGCACTCACAGTACACCAAGCAAAGTTTCCTGTACCGTACTCAAGTACCATTCCCCAACCCCCCCGCTGTGCTGCTGGCCTGTGCTCACACTAGGCAAACTCAACTGGGCCTGAAGGCGCGTTCACCGTCCTGTTCATACGTCATCGCCAAGCGTCCGCTGCTTAGTAGAACAACAATGAAGAACAACACAGAGAACACAATTGGCACTTTGTTGCTTATTTGGAACCGTTCTATTGTGATATAGGCCTCTCTCGCTGAGCGTTTTTACACTGCCAAATATGCAGTTTTATGCACGCCTTTTTCGCAGCACGGTCCGCGCATTTAGACTGCCCAAGGTAAATCGCCTGCTTGAGTTAGCACCCCAATTTACCCTCCCGGACCTTGCACACATTGCCGGTTTATTGGGTTTCATTCTGTTGTAAATGCGACGGCTCCGCGCTTCCGGGGGGTGGGGGGGGGGAGGTATTGCGGCACTGTCTCCACAGAGACAACGCAGCAATATCATCATGAGCAGTTCTAACAGGAGAGAAAGTGAAATCCGCGAGCTGCTGATCATGTGAGAGGTGATGCAGTCGTATTAAACAAAGACGTTGAAAGATGGTGCGATCTACGAGAGATGCAGAGGAACTGTCCTTACGAGGCTTTTGTCGGGGAAAAACAACAAGTGGTCAGCAAAATAAAGAATATGTTGGCGTTTTTGCACTTGTAAATAGTCAATCGCGTTTGTAGCCTACACTTAGACATGAACTTATTCTTGCATGCTGGTGTTTTCATTCATAAAAAAATAAAATAATTCGGAAGTATGCAATTATTCTAAAGAGGTCTAGACTCCGTGCGCAGCCCACCTTCTCCAGTGAACCAAGAATGTCTGCGCCGTGACGAACGGGGGATTTTTGATCTAACACTCGCTCTCGCACCAAGGGTGCCATGGACTATTCGTCATCCAGCTCAGGTTGCGTATCCGTGCATGTGCGCGTGTCGGCTCATAAGCATCTGTACCGTGGCCTGAGCGCATCTGTACCGTGGCCTGAGCACACCTCTCCAAAGTGTACTATACAATTGAACTATACTTGAGTACGGATGGTGAGCTCACACTAGCCAAACAATCTAGACTTTAGGGGAAAAACGTACTTGAGTATGGTTCAGATTGCCTAGTGCAGGGGTCACCAACACAGTGCCCGTGGGCACCAGGGCGCCCGCAAGGACCATATGAGGGGCCCGCAGGCCTGTTCTGAAAATAGCAAAACTCATTCTTGAACAACTCTTTCCCACCTTTTTTAAGTCCTTGTTGATAATTATTGTGAGAAATCCGTTTCATTAAAGGGGACCTATTATGTTTTTTCGTCTTTTATGACCTATAAACGTTGTTATAATGATTGAGTCATGTTTAACCATACTAAAGTGTCAAATAATGACGTACATGCATTTCGACATATTCCCTGCTGACAGTCTTGGGTGGCTGTGCAGAGCGCTAAACACTCGGGACAACGTTTGCGATTCACCTGTTCACATTTCCGGGAAATCATCAACGTAGAGGCACTCCTGCCGCGCCCCCATATGCCTGGTCAAATCTGCCCGCGCGCTTCAAGGAAGGTAACTAATCACAACGGAGTTGGGTTGGCAGGAGGGGGGCGAGGGGGCGGAGAAGGACGAAACCGAGCGTTGACAGAGAAGGCTGAAAGCGTGTCCCGAAAATCGACATCGTTTTTTGTGTATGATTAAACATGACTATCAATCATTATAACAACGTTTATGGGTCATAAAAGTCGAAAAGCATAATAGGTCCCCTTTAATCAAAATTAATAATATATAACTAAAGGCAAAATCAGCTAATTTGTTATTTCAGAAGAGTGTATCAAACTGGGTGCTACGGACTGCTATGACTCGGTACCCATGAAGTAGCTCTCAGGTTCAAAAAGGTTGTTGACCCCTGGCCTAGTGTAAGTGCGCCCTAATATAATCTCTATGTAATGTCATCTTTATGTTAGATGTTGGGAGCCTCCAGCAGGGGGCACCACCTCACCTTTGTCATCAGACACCAAGGAGCTGCTGGTGTGGGTTCTGGGCACTCTGGGACAGGCAGTGGGCCGAGTGGTAGCGTCTGAACCATCCACCTGGTCCAGGGCCCTGTCTTGGCTGTACAGCAAGGTGGAGGACCTTGACTGGACCGTGCGCTTCCACTTCCAGCCTGTCTGGGGAGAGCACTTCAAAAATGAAGTTCCCTCGTCTCTGCTAGCGGTTTGTGATCTTGCTGAGCAGGTAATAATTTTACCTGAATGTCCATACCGTAAAACTTAAATTAATAGGCCAGGCTTTTATTTGTTTGAATCACTGAACTCAACCGGCTTATATTTGGGACAGGAGTCTATATGAAACAGGGCTTTAATTCCTTTCGGTCCACTGATGGTCCAATTCCTTTTGGTCCACTGAAGCACTGATGCCATCTACTGGCGTAAATTGGTAATGCCTGGAATACGTCTGTCTGATGTTGTCATGCAACCTGGCAAAGCGCTGGGGAGGGCAGAACACTCGCGCTACAATCTTCTTCTTGTTCTTGGTTTACGGCGGTTGCCATCCAGTTTATTGGTGTATTATGCTAACTTCTAGAAAAAACTGAATGGGTGTCTAATGGAGACCAGCGTTTATTTGTCAAACGTGTAGCCACACCCGGCCAGTAAAACGGACTCAGCGTTTAATTGGACTCTGCTTTGTTGATAAGTTGATTTTATTTTTTAGAGTGAAGGATCACGGTTAGCACTATCTCTGAAACACTGCGCGAGTGGTCAGACTGTTGTTTTGCGACTGTACTGTAACCCAACTGACAACAATGTAAGCCATTTACAAACTATAGCATAATGTTTGGCACTGTCCCTACGGTATGTCCCATTTGAACTTCCACCTTCACAATCCCTAATTTAGGTGTTTTATTTTCTTCAAGTGTTATGTTAATCACATTGTGCGGTTACATTCATTGTTACCTATATTATTCTCTCCAGGAGTGGTCGGGTTTGGAGCTGCCCAAGTACGGCCAGGGTTCAGGTCTCTTGGCCTGGTTGGAGTGCTGCTGCGTATCTGACTCCCTGCGGTCCACAATGCTCTCCCAGCTCTGCGTGGACCGCCGTCAGCCCGACCACATCAACATGTTTAGCAAGGGCCTGCTGGTGGCCCTGGCCCAGATGCTGCCCTGGTGCTCACTGTCTGAGTGGCGGCGGCTGCTGGGGGCCCTGGTGGAGCTGCTGGACTCTGGTCTCCTCCACACACCATACTCCCTTGAGTATGTGGACTACCTGCCCCTGCTGGACCTGCGCTGCTTCTCCAGCCAGCTGCGCCTCTCTGTTCTGCTGCTGCGTGCCTTACAGTTCCTCTGTGGCTCCAGCTGTGACGGCTGGCTGCCGGTCCAGGGATGGGCGCACGTGGGCAGGCTGTACGCCTACGCCATCAGGCAAACACTGGAGGTGCTCAGGACCAAGATGGGTCTCTCGTCCTCATCAGTCAGCTCGGCTGACCCGACCTCCGGCTCACCCAATCCTCCCAAGAGCAAGCCCAGGACCCAGTCCGGAGAGGTTCAACAATGGAAAGAGGTGGCTCCTGAGAAGTCCTCTTCCAGCCTCCATCCAAAGTCTACCAAGTCCCCTGCCGTGGTCCACTCTGCAGAGGGAATAGTGGGAGATCTAAGTGCTGAGGTTCTCTTTGTACTCGGCCAACTCTTTTGTCATGTCCAACATGTCCAGGTATGAAATACTAGGACACCCTAATGTGCTCACAAATTTGTAAGAATTGTAGGGCCATAAGCCTAGGCTTGTCTTTGGGGGAAAATGCAACTTGCACAAATAATATACAGATGTTTAGCCGAGAATGCGTTGTTTGTGAAGAGATAATCTAATACTTTTGTTTTCCTTCATGAGGTGATGATGCCTGGTGGACAGTGCGAGGCTTTGTTCCTGTGCGCACTAGAGACCCTGAGCCTGTATGAGAGTGTCATGGCCTCCTACCCTGAGAGCAGCTCTCACCTGGAGAGCGCCAACACCAGACACTTCTTCACCACCATCACAGACAACCTGGAGAGTCAGGAGATGAAGGCGGTACTGCACCAGAAAATAGCCAAGCTCTTGTCTTCTATGGCTTGAAAAAGAAGCCATGCTCTGCTATTCCTTTGTTTCAAATACTGCCCTCATTACAAGATTTTTTTGAAACATAAATAAAAAGGTTAATCAAAAAATAACTGGCCATGGTTTCATGCTACACTGGGATGTGTTAATGATTTACCCACCAGGATAAAGCTAATACTTCAAAGCATCACTTCACTGTCATCTATCTGTAATATGGCTCTTCAATTTCTTACCACTTGACTGCATTGCCCATTTAGAATAAGGAAAGAGACATCTCATCTCTAAGCTTTTGACTTAGTAAGACACTTACAAACATGTTGACAAGCAGAATACAATTTTACTTTATTTTATTAGGAAAGATTGAAATTCCCCATAGAACCACCAGCATTACAAAACAAACTTATATGGACAAAATTTGCTAAGATCCTGTCAGATTTTGAATTTATAAATTCATGTTGTTTCGTATGGCACGTTCACAATGGGTTTAGTGCCTCTGGGGACAAAACCATCAATTAATTAAACTACCTTTCAATTGTTTTTAAAGGTGCCATTCAAAGTTTCACTCTTGTTTTGGCCCCTGGACTTTAACCTTCCTCCGGTAGAGTCTGTGTGCCTTCTTCACCAGCAATATGAACCAGTAGACCTGGGGGACCATGATAGAAAGGTTGCCCACGTTGCAGTGCAATGGCAGGTGGAAGGGAACACTGTGTAGGGGGAGGTCAAACTGCTGACCGTACATCCAGTACATGTAAGGGAAGAGCAGTATTCGGCAGGTGAAGAAACTGCAGAGAACCATGACCCCATTGATCCAGTGGAGCTTGCTGTTCTCCAAGCCCAACTAGAAATAAGCAAGTGTAAACCATTAGTGAGATTAGGAATTGGTTAGTACATAAGAAACTAAAAAGTTAACAGCATGTTTTGTTGGACACAACCACTTTACCTGAATGAGAATCTTCCCCAATGAAACAAAGGGAGTGCTGAACTCTGTCATCCAAAAACAAGCTATAAAGAAGTCTCCAAGGTCTCTTCTGAAGAACTGATGGACACACACAGACGGTTCAGCCAGTCCAAATATTGATCCATCTATCTTTCTACGGTTCTATGCATCTAGTACATAAAGCATTCTACAGTTTGAGTTGCATAATTGAGGGGGTTCAATGAAGTCTTGCATACCAGAACAATGGGCATGAAAACAAGAAGGAGGGCCATGTGATGGAAGACCAGCAGTCGCTCCTTCGAGAGGAACGCCTTTACCGTCTGCAGAGAGTGGTTCTGGTGAGCAGTACTGTTGTTTATCAGTCTCTGCTGGTGGTAGTGGCTCAGGTACATGGCGTAGAGGTCATAGGCCATGTAGGGGGCCCCAAAGAGCACAAAGCTGTTCACCAGCCAGTGTCTACGATACAATGATACAAAGCCAGTTTGTGTGAGAAGGCAGGCAAATGTGATGGGAAAATCCATATGTTGTATCCTTTTAATCCTATTAAGCTGTTTCCTATTCCTTGTTTTGTCTAGCCACCCTACCTTATCTCAGTGTCATATAAATATTAACCTTTGACCCTGGGGTAAACCTAGCCTGGCCCAGCCCGCCTAAGTACTTCCGCTCAATTTTAATTTCCCTTCAGTACTACGTCTGGGTCTGCGGTATGTTAGTGGGTTTTCTCCGTCCAAATTTTTGTGCGTCCAATCAGCAAACAGAGGGAGTGGCTGAGAACAATGACGTTAAAGTCAGCTCTCGTTGACGGACATCTTCACGCATGGCTGTTTACAGCCTGCGCGCAACGTGATTCCCGGCCAGCGATTGGTTATGGCAGATCCAGAGTGGCACTGGGCAAATCCAATAGTTTTAAATGTCAACAGACACCCGCCTTCAAGTGAGTTAACGTTAGTCAATTGAGTGGGTCCAGAGACTGTGCAACTTAAATGAAGTACGAGAGTCTGGTAGGAACAGGCAAGGGTAAACCGGTCACAAGGGAGAAAGCATCCCCTTATGCATTCTTCTGCTTGATGAGAACACAGGCCACTCTGTGTTTTGGGTAAACATAACCTGATTTGATTATTAACATCTGCATTGTGGGGAGGATGTGAAAAAGTTAAAATAGCTCTGCCTAACTGTATTCTGGACATGATGATGCAAACATTAAAATAATTATAATAACTTTTGAGTGCTTGTCCTAGATCTGTCCTAGACGAAATATCTCTTAAAGAAATTGTCACGATCCACATTGTGCTTCGGTTTGTATGCAGTTTCATTAGTGTAAACTCCTACCGGTCATTCATTACATCCCTGCAGGTGTTTACCACCAGGACTCCAGACACAGTGGCCAACGACGCATGGACGGAGGAGACCAATCTGGAGCCAAAGTGTGACGTTAACATACGATTCACCTTACTTCCATTTTAACTGTCAATTTAACATTCCAGAAGGTCATTTTTTAGTCATTACCTTTCGCTAACAACCACCACATCCGCATCACTCCAGTGTGTAAAGGCGGACTTCAGAACTTTCCTCAAGCCGTAGAACAGACCTGGGAAGAACACCATTCCACACGCTAAAATAGAAAGCATTGTCTGAATGTGCGGACACACTTTGCAGAACAAAATAAAACCAAATATAAGTACAGTCGAGTTGAGTGCTATCAGAGAATGTCTAATATGAGACGGGCTCTGGCAAGGGGCAGTGCTCTGGCCTTCTGTTCCGGGCCAACAGGGGGCAGCGTTCTGGCCCTCTGATGAAGAAGAAGACAGCAGACCGTAGCGCCAGTCCGTAGAATTAAGCATTTAATTCAACCACCTTCTTAATATATTTGTTCTTCTTCTTATTGCAACAATACATCCACAGCTGTATTGAAACCTTTCCATTCGCGGGGGAGGATCGTAATAATACCCCTTATTCCGTCGAGGAGTGACGTGATATTTCCACTCAGCAGCCGATGCATGGAGCGACCGCCAGCGGACCGATGAGAGAGCAGCTGGTCGGGGAGCGAGGATGTGCCCTCGGCCCTCGGCCCGGGTCGGGGTCCTGGCTTTGGATAGGGCTTGCAGGGTCCTGTCTCTGGTTCTAGTCGGGTCTCTGCTAGTCCAGGGAGCCTTCGGCCACCACGTCCCGGCTCCTAGCGAGGTACAGAAGAGTACTACTAGTATAATGGGCAGTGTGCACTACTACTAGTATAATGGGCAGTGAGCACTACTACTAGTATATTGGGCAGTGAGCAGTACTGCTAGTATACTGGGCAGTGAGCAATACTACTAGTATACTGGGCACTTGGGCAGTATACTGCAGGGTCGTTTCTAGGTATCTGAAGCGTCCGGGGCTTAGTCCGACAAATTGTGTATGCTTTAGTAGTACTTGACTTTTTACTAGGTGCTTCAGGTCCATGTATTGGCTTGCATTGACTCCTTCTATGAGGTATTACACATCGAGTACCAGCTCAGTGAGGTGTTTACTCTAGTTGAGCACAGGTTGGGAAGGGGAGGGGATGAAGCCGTGATTTGGGCTAACTTTCTATTCCGGTACTGTGAGGATGACTGCAGGCAAGATAAATCGGATCTAAAACGGCGTTTAAACATATACCCTACATGGCATCTCTACTGTCACCTCGGGTGAATATGTAACTCTATTTTCCTTCACACGGCAACAGGAGGATGTGTGTAACCTAGCAACAGAGCGGTGGTGTGTAGTCTAGCAACAAATTGTGTAAACCCCCCCACCCCGCC
>OMOA01132574.1:0-13314 GCA_900303235.1 Arctogadus glacialis
ACCAGAAGCTCCTCCCCCAACACCCAGAGCTCCTCCTCCATCGGAAGCTCCTCCCCCACCACCATCCATCAAGCCGCCAGTGACAGAATTCATGAAAGCCCGATCGCAAAGTCCGCACGGCGGGGCCCGGTCGGGCTAGATGGCCTGAAGGCGTCTGCCGCTGGCTCAGAGCCGCAGTCTGGAGGTTCGCCTCGTCTGCTTCAGTCTTACTGTGTTGTCTCATTGTATCCACGAGGAGGACAATGTTCCCCAAGTGGTGTACAAATCTGGAAGACCCATAGGAGTCATAGTTGTATGATTATTAATGAATGGATATTCAGACATGTATACGTATTTAATTAAATTAATGAATTGAAGGGAAAAACTTTGATTCATGTTTTTCTGTCATTATTTACGAACAGATACACTTCTGTACTTGATGCATCAATTTGAAAGATTCAATTATAAACAATGAACATTGTCGTTTTTATATTTTCTGTATTATTAAGACATCTGAGAAATGATCTCATGTGAGCCTAAGCTCCTTGAACAAGCCAATTATGGTACCCTCTCTCTCTATATGTACACCTTCAATTGACAGATAACAAGAACAATTTCCGTTTCATCCTCCACATCATCACAGCGCCTGTCTTCCGAGAGAAGAGAAGATAAGACATAGAGCCCAATCTCTTCACAGAAGGGCGAGCATTAACAAAATGTTCTTCTGCTGCAGCTTCTGAGAACCCAGAATTGAGACTAAGACTGTGTGTGTGTGTGTGTGTGTGTGTGTGTGTGTGTGTGTGTGTGTGTGTGTGTGTGTGTGTGTGTGTGTGTGTGTGTGTGTGTGTGTGTGTTCATTTGCGTGGGAAAAAAAACTAAAACTCCATTCACAATTTAGCATGTGTTATGAAATTGCAGCGTGCACACCCAAACAACTTCAAGTCTAGACTCAAACCTGATTACTTATTAGCCAGCGGGTGAGGAGATGACTTACCCTAAAGGGTAACCCTAACCCTAACCCTAACCCATGTTCTAAATCTAAACTAAAGCCTCATCTAAACTAAAGCCACATCCTTAACTAAAATCACGTTCTAAACTCAAGCCACATCCTAAAGCCACTTTCGAAACTGAAGCAACATGCTAAAATAAAGCCTTTTTCTAAAGCCACATTCAACAGTTAAAGCCTCATTCTAAACTAAAGCCTCATTCTAAATTAAAACCATGTTCTAAAGCCACTATTGAAACTAAAGCCACATTCTATACTCAAGCCTGATTTTAAATTTTCTGAAGCATTCTAAAGCATAATTTTAGACTAAAGCCACGTTCTAAAGTCACATCCTATACTTAAGCCTGATCTCATCTAAAGCCCCATTGTAGCACATTCTAATTTCACATTCTTTAGCAGAGACATGTTCTCATATAAAATCACATTGTAATTTATTCTAAAGTCAAAGTTCTAATCTGAAGCCACATTCTGGACACAGTCTAAACTAAGCTACGTTCTAAAGAATGCCACGTTCTGGCATATTCTAAACTCAAGCCACATTCTAAAGCCACGTTCTGAAATAAAGCTGCATTGTACACTAGACTAAAGCATGTTCTAATCTTAAGCCACATAAAAAACTAGAGCATCTTCTACACTTAAGCGGCATTCTAAACTAAAACCAGGTTCTGAAATCCGTTTTGACAACATTTCTAGCGATAAGTGTGCATTTAATTAGATATTGTCAAACTGCGACTTCTGCCACCTTCTGAACCCTTGCCTGTCCGACTACCAGCCTGTTGCTAAACCCACGCCTGTCTGACTACCAGCCTGTTGCTGACACTCGCCTGTCTGACTACCCGAATGCCTTTGAGCTTGTCTGCCTGGTCCCTGCTTTAGTAATTTCTTTCCCTCAGTAATCACCTTTATTATTTACTCCTCTCTGTATCCTTGTCTCTGTGTTGAGCCTTTGAGTCCACTCTCTCTATATTCCATGGTAGTAATCTAGGTCAATTACTGCCATTACCGTCAGTGAATGTATACGATGTTTAGTTTGTTAGTGAATGCAACGTTTTCTATCGTTGCCATGGGGATACTTATGGAAGCTGCTATCCCTGAAACCACTCAGCTTGCATGTGTGATGGAAAATCGACATGTTGTTACGTTTTCTTAGGTTTTTTTTACTATTCCGTGTATGTCCTTGCCATCCTGCTCTCCTTCAGGATCATCTAAAATGTAAACCTTTGTGGTTGGTGATGTAATCTGTTCTCTCTCTGTTCCTGTGTTATCTTCTGTTGGTTTGGGCCTGTTCCTCGACCCCCTGGGGAGCGTCGGGAAACAAAGGGTTACATGGCACAGCCGCGACCGCTTATTTATAACATCCTGAGGAACTTCAATCGATAGATTACCATCTGGTTAACAAAGGCTTTTGGTTTATTGGGGGACTGCTGCCCTCAAGAACGCAATCTAAGTGTATAAGAACTCCTGACTTTAGCCACTCAGTGGACTACTCCTTGCGAACCTTTAGAGAGAAGTGAGACGCAGGGCGAACTCCTATCTGTGGCCTCAGATTATTGTAGTGTATGCCTGTTATGTTGTTTGTTGATGCATGTTGTGATGTATCTTTGTTCGTACTTTTATTACAAATATATATGACCACCAATTGCCTACAAGTATTGTGTGCTTTTTGCATCTAAATATCTCATCTGTCTTAGACGCAAACTCTGATAGAGAAATTACCACGATACGAGTTGGTTGAAACAATGTGTTTGAGTTGTGTTTTCATCCAAGCTGTTAGGTTCAGAGCTATTCTATATTGCTGATGATGTTTCAAATAAAATATTTAAAGTGACCCAGGGATGACATTCATTCTCCTTAAAGGGGAACTATGCAACTTTTTTTTAAATGTACCTCATTTAAAAAAAGAGGTTAAGAGTCATTGTGATGGTTCTATAACACTTTATTGGTCGATTGGTCGCTGTTTCGACTCCCCCTAGCGCATCTTGGCAGAAAAGGGGAATATGCAAGGTTCTGCTGGCGACCCGCCGCCCACTCTCGCTAGGGGTGTAACGATACATCGATCTACATCGATATATCGATACATTGTCGAACGATCCAAATGCATCGATGCAACGCTCAAACATCGATGCATCGCTGTATTATACGCTTTTATTTTGACAATCTCCTTGCGCGGGTGTTTGTGACACTATTTCCGGCCAAGCCGCTCATGTGCGTTACTGCGTCCACCTGTTAAACGAGGCAATCATGAGCACAAAGAGCACATGTTTGATTGGGAGGGTGTCTAGTTTGGCTTCTAGCAGCAGCAGCACGGCTAATCCTACTAACAGCCAAGATGATGTCGAGGCTATTGTATCTCCTCTCGGATACAAGTCAGCGGTATGGAAATATTTCGGAATTCTGAAAAAAGACGGTCAACAGACAAAACGCAATAATTTTGTTCTTCAGACTCGTGTTTTGAGCGACTCACACACGGGTGAAAATCTTGCGGCAGTTTTGAAAGAGGCATGTGAAGAGTGGAATATTCACGACAAAAATCCCGCGCTTGTCACAGATAACGCCAGCAATATGACGGTAGCCGGAGCAGAGGCGAAAATGACACCTCATTTCAAGTGCTTCGGGCATACAATTAATTTGGCCACACAGAGAGGCCTGAAATGTGTGGGTGCAACTCGTCTTTTGGGCAGAGTGAGACGAATTGTCACGTTTTTTCACCGGAGCACGGTAGCAATGGCAGTTTTAAAAGAGAAGCAAAAGTTGCCTGGAATCCCCGTACACAAGCTTAAACAAGACGTGAGCACACGCTGGAATAGCTCATTTGATATGCTCGAGCGATTTTTGGAGCAGCAGGCTGCTGTTTGTGCTTTTCTCCTGGACAGGAAAATAAGGAAAGGTGTGTGTGTGACATTCACACACTCAGTGAAAGTGACATCACTTCTGCAGAAGACATGGTGAAGCTCCTCGGACCAGTCAGAACCGCCGCCACAATAACGTGTGAAGAGAAACAACCCACTTTGCGGTCATTGCTCCACTCAGAGCAAAGTTGCTGGTGCATTACCTTATCACAGAAGAAGACTCTGCTTTAGGAGAGATGAAGGAAACTATGTCCAGGGAGCTATCACAGCGCTATCAGGAGGTCCTCCACATAGCATCTGCTTTGGATGCAAGATTCAAGACTCTGCCCTTTCTAAGTGAGGAGGAGAAAGAAGCGTCCTTCCAGAGCATCACATATGGGGCTTCAGAGCAGTGGGACCAGAAAGTAAGCTAATTTTTTTTTTGTCTATTATAGTTATGTTTTGATGATACACTTAAAAATATAAATATATTTAAAATATATTCATAAATCTTACCTTTTCTTATTGTTAAAATGCTTTCCATTTAATTGTGTGTGTTTGTGTGTGATCATGATCATCTACAGGATGACACTTTGACAAATGTCGAGAAGAACATACCTCCTCCCTCATCTGCTGACCAAACTGATGATGAGCCTGACTTGGAGCCAACCCCTGAGACATCCCAGGCTCAAGAACAAGGTGTGTGTTTTTCCTGCTTGTGGAAAGTGTTATTGACTTAGTGTATGAATGAGTTTAAGTGTTTGGAGTGCATTAAAAATAGATTTCTTCTAAATTAATTTAGTCTTCTGTTCTGTGTCATTTTAGAATATTTTCCAGCTCCCAAAAAGTCGAAGGCATTTGAGGACCTCTTTGGCGATATGTTCGGCACTGCTGATCCAAGGCAAAAGACCTCCAGAGACCTAGTCCATGCAGAAGTTGCCAAGTATAAAGACACTGACCCTTTCCCCTGGAAGGTAATGTGATGGAGTGGTGGAAAACACATCAGACTGAGTTTCCCCTCCTGGCAAACCTTGCCAAAACCTACCTGTGCATTCCTGGTACTAGTGTACCTTCAGAATGTGTTTTCAGCACTGCTGGAGACATTGTCCGCTCTGAACGGAGTGCTTTGTCTGCAGAGCAAGTAGACAAGTTGGTTTTTTTTAAAGAAAAACCTCCAAAAGGACACTGGAGGACATTTATTCTGAAAGAAATACATTTGTTCTGAAAGCTATTACAGGCTCTTAAGTTAAGCTTGTTTTTTTTTAAGAAAAACCTCCCAAAGGACACTGGAGGACATATTTCATCATTATATTATTGATTGTTATGGTGAAATGGTTACTAATACATTTGTTCTGAAAGAAATACATTTGCTCTGAAAGCTATTACAGGCTCTTAAGTTAAGCTTGTTTTTTTTTTAAGAAAAACCTCCCAAAGGACACTGGAGGACATATTTGATTATTATATTATTTATTTTTATGGTGAAATGGTTACAACTACATTTGTTCTGAATGCTATTACAGGCTCTTAAGTTAAGGTCTTAAATTAATGGCTTTTGTTTAACATCTGGAAGAGCAAAGCAATAAAATGTTTAAATTATAATTACGTTTTTTTTGTGAGTTGATGTGAATGAAACAGGTTGTGTTAAATGGGCAAATGATATCGTCTCATATCGATCGATATTTACACCCCTAACTCTCGCGGGAGTCTCGGGTCTCGCAAAGTACCGAATTGCTATACGGCACTACAGACCCGCAAACACGGAACCGGCTCGATATAAACACAAGAAGCGAAGGGATTGTTACATTCATCATGGATCAGCCAACTAAAAAGAGACAGAGAACCCCAAGGAGGGGACAGATACGAATAAACGTTGGGCGAGCTTCTCAGGAATAGCGTGAGCTGAAAGAAAAAGACTGCAAATCGGATGCCGACTTGCCATGGCCGTGTTGCTCTTGAAATTGTAAGTACCCTTGGTTGAACTTTGTCCTCGTGGCACTCTTGATGTTGATAGTCTGTAAAAATGTTGTTGCTCAACCGTTTTGTTGTGAGACCTGTATGTTTCTAGCTAGCTTGCTTGCTTGCTGGGGTGTTAGCGTACTCACTACCAAGAGGCAGTGTCCAGGGTTTGCACTGTCTCTAAGGAGCCCTTGACCCTCCGAGTACAGCGGGTCTGGTAGATGTCCTCCAGTCTGGGGGGCTGGGTGCCGGTGATCCTCTCAGCAGTCTTAATGATAATGCGCTGGAGAGCTTTCCTGTTATCTGTGGTGCAGCCAGAGTACCATGCGGTGATGCAGTATGTGAGAACTGACTCGATGGCTGACCTGTAGAAGCTCACCAGCAGCTTTTGTGGGAGACATGCCCTCTTCAAGCACCTCAGGAAGTGAAGCCTTTGAAGTCCTTTCCAAGTCAGGTCGTGGCTGATGTTGACCCCGAGGTACCTGATGTTCTGCACAACCTCCACTGTCTCGCCGTCGATGGTGATGGGGTGATGGACGAAGGGCTTCGTCTTCCTCCTGAAGTCCAGGATCATCTCCTTTGTTTTTTCCGCATTGAGGATCAGGTTGTTCTCTTGGCTCCAGCTCACCAGGTTCTCTACCTCTGTCCTGTAGGCAGCCTCGTTGTTGCTTGAGATCCTGCCTACCACCATGGTGTCGTCTGCAAACTTTAATATGGTGTTGGCCTCATGGGTGGGTTTGCAGTCGTGAGTGTAGAGGGAGAAGAGGAAGGGGCTCAACACACAATCCTGTGGTGCACCGATGTTCAGGGTGAAGCTGGAGGAGACCTGTCTCCCCATTCGCATAGTCTGTGGTCAGCCGGTGAGGAAGTCAAGGACCCAGCTGCTCAGGTGTGTATTGAGGCCCAGGTGGACCAGCTTGGTGGCAAGTTTATGGGGAGGGATGGTATTGAAGGCGGAGCTATAGTCTATGAATAGCATCCGCACATAACTGTCACGCTGGTCAAGGTGTGTCAGGGTGGAGTGGAGGGCTAGTGACACTGCGTCCTCCGTCGACCTGTTTGCCCTGTAGGCAAATTGGTGGTTGTCTAAGAAGGGGAGGAGGCTGTTCTTCAAGTGTCCCAGTACCAGACGTTCAAAGCACTTCATCACCACCGGTGTCAGCGCCACTGGTCGATATTCATTGAGGGACCTGATGGCTAATTGTTTTGGGACAGGGATGATTGTGGTTGTCTTGAGACATGTGGGGACGGAGGCCTGCAGCAGGGAGGTGTTAAACAGATCCGTGAGCAGCGCAGTCAGCTCCCCTGCACAGTGCTTCAGAACCCGCCCTGGTACTCCGTCAGGTCCGGTGGCTTTGTTGGGGTTGATGTGCTGCAGGGTCCGTCTCAAGTCATGGGGGCTCAGAGTCAGAACCGGTGGTGAGGGTCCCTGCTGTGCCAGCGTGTTGTCACTGTTGTCAATGCGGTCAAACCTGGAAAAAAAGCAGTTCAGGTCGTCAGGGATGGATGGACTTTGTGCGTGTGTGGAGCTGCCGCTGTTGTAGCCGGTGACGGTTCTGATGCCCTGCCACATGTGTCGAGAGTCTGAGCTGTTAAAATGCTCCTCAATACGCTTTGTGTAGCGGTGCTTTGCTTCCCTGATGCCCTTCCTCAGAATGGACCTTGCTGTTCTGACCTCTCCTCTGCATCACCAGAGGAGTGGAAAGCTGCATCCTGGGCCTTCAGCAGACCAGTTACAGTGGCATTCATCCATGGCTAATGGTTGTGGAGTGTCAGTATTGTCTTCTGTGTGGTGACACTGTTCATACAGAAGGTGATGTAGTCCAATACTGATGAGGTGTAGGTGTTGAGGTCTATGTGGTTGTTGTCATTGGCAGCCTGTTTAAAGATGTCCAAATCGGTATACTCAAAGCAGTTCTGTAGCCTGTCCATGGCTCCGTCTAGCCAGACCATAATAGTGCAAACTGTTGGTTAGGTCATCCGAACTTGCGTGGAAACAAGTGTCACAAGGAAATCCAGAGAACCATCAAGAAGATGCTACACAATAGCCGTAAGTCAAAAAACAAACAGAAAAAAAAGAATTGTCACTGTTTTTGCAATATCCAAAATAAATATTTTTCTCTTCAAAAAGTGTGTATTATTGAACAAATTAATAAGGTGGGGCAAACATCACATTATATTAAGAAAAGGGAACATTTTAAAACCATATACACTAATATTTATTTATTTGCAAACATTTACACATAAACATAAATGTGTCCCTAATCTTCCACACACAGCATCTGGCCATGACAACTCTCCTGAGGGGACTGGCGACAGCATAACCTCTCGCTGTCTGAATCCAACTCCCTGCAATTCCATACACAAGTGACGTACTTGAGCTGATAGATAAATGTACGATTGCTGTGCAAATTGTTCATGCTATCATTATGTATTATGTTGGCCAACACTCTTACACTGATCATTCTGTTCAACCAAAGATAAAACAATTCTAATCTAGGATATTAATCTCCCCGTCAACTATAAAAAAAGATGGGTCTATGTTTATTGTAACACAAATACACCATTTCAAAATGTACAACCTTGTCTACTCTTTATGAACATCTACCTCTGACATTTCTCCACGCATTCGCCGGCTTCTTTGAAAACAAATGCACATGGCTAGCGTAGAAGTACATGGGGAAGGGTTACGACAGTTTTGTAAAATATCTACAACGAAGCTGTAGGGGAAGCTGTGTAGAGAAAAGTCCTAGCGCAAACCGAGAAAACGGCGAAGAAATGGCCGATCCTGCATAGTGGGCCTTTAAGACGGACTAGGACAACGTGTTTTGTGGGGCAACCTGGAAAGTTATGTTCGCTTCGCTTCTGGCTGAAAATCCCCTCCAACTCTTACTTTTATATCTACATTTAGTTTATCAAGATAATCATGACAAATTATTCTTTAAATATTTTTTCAAGGACTAATGCAATCAAAGTAAAAGGCCTTCTAAAAGGCTACTACAATTATCCACATGGGGGTCAGCGACATACAATAAGTGACGCAAACACTAATTGTATGTGGGAACGCAGAATGACTTGGGAGGGAGATGGAGACGTCTGGTCTCTGTTATATGAATCAGGGCACTAAGCTTTACTGAAATAAGTATATAATATGGCTTAAATCTATCCCTACATGAAGTGATGTAATGAGGAGGTGACCTATGGGTCAAGGACACTTGGGAGTGAGAGAGAGAGAGATCTGGGTTCTTTTTAAATGAAAAAAGATTAAAGAAATATCAAAACCCATTTTAACACTGAATCTTCAAAATGTTCCACAGAGAATAAAACGCATACATTTTGTTATGGCAGTTAGCCCCTTGACATATTATCCCAGGACGAGACCGCGCATATGGCAGCCCCCGCCATCCCGGTCCGACTCCGACGCCGACAAGTCTCCCGACAGTCCCACGAGGGAGGCGGAACGCCAGCCACACGCCTCGTCCACCGACTCCCTTCCAACGGGAACACCGGACACGATGACCGCCTCCAAACAGACACCCCCGCCAGATGAGAGGGAGAGCCCACCCCTCACCGGGTTCTCCGACTTCCCCCTGGCCGTCGAGGGAGGCGCGGACAGGGGCGGTCAGTTCGCCACCGCCCAGCTGGAGGACGACGCCCTCAGAAATGCCTGGGGACACGTGCAGGTCCACGAGGGCATATCACGGGACTCGGTGAGTGACCGGCAGTACCCACATTTTAGTACAAGGGGCGGGCTATTGTATAGGGTAGCACAGAGGTGGGGAGAGGAGACGGAACAACTGATCGTTAGGGTTAGGACATACGTGAGCAAGGTACTGTATATGGCCCACGCCCACCTCCTGGGGGTTCATCTGGGGATGGATAAGACTAGGGACAGAATATTGAACAGGTTCTACTGGCCTGGGGTGAAAAAGGACATAGAGGACTACTGCCGAACTTGCCCCGAATGGCCTTCCCAGAACTAGCCGAGGCCACCGCTACATCTTAATCATGGTAGACAACGCAACCCGCTACCCAGAGGCTGTTCCTCTCCGCGCCGCCACAGCCAAGGCGGTGGCGAAGGAATTAATGATTTTATTTAGCCGGGTGGGGATAGTCAGAGAGATCCTGACGGATCAGGGCTCTTGTTTTATGTCCCGGGTGTTAAAAGACCTGCTTAGATTGTTACAGATCCGCCATCTCCGGACCTCAGTCTTCCCCCCCCAGACAGAGGAACTGGTGGAGAGGTTCAATAACACATTGAAAACTATGCTGAAGTAGACGGAAAAAACTGGGACCAGCTGCTTCCGCACGTCCTGTTCGCCATCAGGGCAGAACCCCAGGCCTCCACGGGCTTCTCACCATTCAAACTACTTTAAGGCAGACGACCGACAGGGCGGCTCGACATCGCCCGGGAGAGCCAACCTTCCCCCCACCGCATTGTCATCGAGCAAGTTGAGCAGGTGCGAGGCCGGATGAGGTCCGGGAAAACCTCGGACGAGCCCAGCAAGCCAAAGCCCGCGTGTACAACCGAGGAGCCCACCTGCGCACCTTCAACCCGGGGGACCAAGTCCTCGTCCCGACCTCTGAGTGCAAGTTCCTGGCCAAGTGGCAGGGGAATATGACATCATCACCCCGTGGGACCCGGCTCTCCTGACCCTGGCCGCTCCACTACCCATTCCCGAGGTTCCAGTGGGGGAGCTGCTGGGCCCGAGCCAATCCCGGGACATGAGGGAGATGATGCTACAGCACGTCTTCTCCGAGCGACCCGGGAGGACCACAATCGCCAGCCACGACATCCGGTCGGAACCGGGAGCCAGAGTCCGCCTCCGCCACTACCGGATCCCAGCCATCAGGGCAGAGGTCTCAAGCATGCTGCAGATGGGGGTCATAGAGGAGTCCCACAGTGCCTGGTCCAGCCCAGTGGTTCTGGTCCCCAAACCGGACGGGACATACCGGTTCTGTAATGACTTCTGGAAGCTGAACGAAGTATCGTCCTTTGACGCCTGCCCCATGCCCCGGATAGATGAATTGATAGAGCGACTGGGGCCGGCCCCGTTGATATCCACCCTAGATCTGACAAAGGGATATTGGCAGGTCCCATTCACCCAGCGGGCCCGGGAGAAGACGGCGTTCGCCACACCCGACGGGCTCTACCAGTACACTGTCCTCCCGTTCGGGGTGCATGGGACCTTCCAGAGGATGATGGACCGGGTCCTACGGGCCCACAGGGCATACGCCGCCGCCTACATCGACGACATAGTCATTCACAGCAGCACCTGGGCCCTACACCTACACCACCTCCGAGCCGTCCTGGGAGGGCTCCGAAACACCGGCCTCACAGCCAACCCCAAAAAGTGCTGCCTAGGCCTCGAAGAGGCTTCCTATCTGGGCTATCGTTTCGGGAGGGGCAGCGTAAAACCCCAAGACTAGAAGGTGCAGACCATCCGGACCTGGCCCAGGCCGAGAACCAAAATACAGGTGAAGTCATTTCTGGGACTCGTCGGGTACTACTAGCGATTCATCCCCGCATTCGCAACACTGGCCAGCCCCCTCCACGAGTTGACGTGGAGGGCTCTACCCGACCGAGTGGAGTGGACGGAGGAGGTCGAGGAGGCGTTCTCACGCTTTCGACAGGCCCTCTGCACCGAGCCACTGCTTATCACCCCCGACTTTAACCTCCCCTTCCTGGTCCACCGACGCATCTGAGGTCGGGCTGGGAGCAGTTCTGTCCCAGGTCCGGTCAGGAGAGGAGCACCCGGTAACCTTCATCAGCAGGAAACTCCTGGCCAGCGAAAGAGCCTACTCGACTGTGGAGAAGGAGGCACTGGCGATCAAGTGGAGCCTGGAGAAACTCCGCTACTACCTCCTCGGATGCACCTTCACCCTCGTCACAGACCACGCCCCCCTGAAATGGATGGTGACGGCCAAAGATACCATCGCCAGGGTGACGCGCTGGTTCCTGGCTCTACAGGACTTCCATTTCCAGGTGGTCCATTGGCCCGGACGGGCGCACGCCAATGCGGACGCATTATCCTGGAGGGACACCCTTAGCCGCTGCTAAGGGTGGGGGTGTGTGGCAACCGCGCGCCGTCATGCTTGGACGAACCGTGCCAGCATCCTACGTGAGCTGCACGTAATAAAACCGTTTAATTCGGGGTCCCAGCCGCCAACGACCGGGGTTGCCACAATATGTGATGTATTGTCGATAGGGGGCTAAAACGTTGATAGTTCATATTCAGCCATATTTATTTATAGTGGTTCGATACAGACTACATGGGGTATCGTATCTTCAGCAATAAAAACAACAACAATTGGTTATTTTGCTGAACAATGAAAATTATATTCTAACCTCTGCTGCAGTTTTACCTTCTCCTGATTCAGCTGCAGTGCAAGAGGGCGCAAAGAGATGTGTATGTAAAGAGATGTTATACTGGAAAAGTATTCAAGAAGATGGATGTTATCATCCTCTTTATTCAGCAGTTTCGTGTTGCTTTGTGCTGTGGAGGCAGGAAAGGACTCATTACTTGCTTTCTTTCCTTCTTTCTGTGTATGTGTGTGTTGTGTGTGTGTGTGTGTGTGTGTGTGTGTGTGTGTGTGTGTGTGTGTGTGTGTGTGTGTGTGTGTGTGTGTGTGTGGTCATGTGTGTGTGCGTCTGTGTGTGTGCATGTTATTTTGTTGTCTGTGTTTGGGTGTGTGTGTGTGCGTGTGTGTGTGTGTGTGTGTGTGTGTGTGTGTGTGTGTGTTGTTGTGTGTGTGTGTGTGTTTGTGGGTGTGTGTGTTTGTGTGAAGCCAAATTTGCTCACACACACACACACACACATACACACACACACATACAAACACGCACAGACTCACAAATGTAACCACAATGCAGCAAATTAGCCATTTCCTTGAAGAAGTACTTGACAGAAACATAGACCATTTTAACCGTATCCAATCAAAGGGCTTGTTGTTTGAATCTAAGATTCTGCAGCAAAAGTTTTATTTCCAAATAAACACACAGATGCCTCTTCTCACCTGCACAGATACTAAGAGGGATACCAGAGGGAACAGATGCATCATTGGAGATAAACAGAGGAGAGAGAAGAATCCAGACGTCAAGGGAACCGGTAGAAAGGATGTTTTTTCAGGGGTCGCATGTCTCTCCACACACTCCAAACACACTTTAAACACTGTGTTAATTAAGACAGAGGCATACTGTTGAGTGATTACTTTATGTATGTATTCATACATTGACACATTGGGACACCATGGGGATAGCTCACAGAGCACTGTATGTGTGCTTGTGCACTTGCGCATGCATACATTTGTGTAAATGCAAACATTTAAGCGTGTGGGAGTTTGTCTCTACAGACTTGGTTGTGCATTATAATTCAAGCATACATTTGCAGCCATCTTCATGGCGCTAATGCTATGTATTTGATGAGGTGATAGACACATGAATACACACCCAGGAACACACACACACACACACACACACACACACACACACAATCAGGGCTCCAAGTATAATAAAGCAAGGCAGAGTAAAGTAGCTGTGATAAT